>KL262064.1:19946-50181 GCA_000699545.1 Podiceps cristatus | reverse complement strand
CCTAGAAGAAACAGGTTTGTGTAACAGATCCGTTGCCAGTTTTCACAAGTGGATTTAAGCCTCTGCTCGCTGCCTTTGAATCATCCCCTGTGGCAGCGAGAGGAGCTACTGTTTCTCCTTTTCTGCCTAGGTAGGGAAAAGAAAAGGAACACACTGAGGGGGCTCTGTGCCACGCCTCGTGTTTCAGATCCTAAGCCCATCCCGTGTCCGTTGGAGCCTACGGCTTGCCTAGTTCAATGGGAGTAAGTGCATTAGGGATCATATTTTCCACTGACCTCAAGTACTTCAAGCAGTTTTGTTGCAGGCTGCCTTGAAGACGTGCTTTACAGATCATAGTGAATCAGGCAACAGATGGCTAGCTTTGTAATTCGCTAGGTGCGTTCTTTCAGCATGGAAGCCATGAAGAAGAAAGGGGGAGGGGTTGGATGTGTGGAGTGTGAGCTCAGGGAAGGTTATAGGGAACGGAAAAGTGCAGAGCATGGGCAGGCAAGTAAGTAGAGGTGAGTGAGATGCAAGTGTAAAAGTGGCTCATGCAAAGGAGGCACAATCGTATTTCTGTTCCAGAGCGATGCATAGCAGTTAGAGTGTATCTGTGAACATGGCCCTTAAAGGTTAAGGCTTTATACTGTAGGTTTCTTAGGTGCATAGAGATAACAGGCTATTAACTTCTGTTGAGTCTAGTTTGTATTAGGCTTCAGTAGTCATAAAATTGATTCTTGGTTTACTGTAGATGGAGATCCTATTCCTTTGTTCTTAATAAATCCGCTGTTCACCTAGGTCATCTGCATCTTCTGCAGAATCAAGAATCCTAAACTAAAATCCTAAGGGTTTAGATGTACTATCTAAAATAGAAGTAATAAGATGCAGAAAAGCATACTGAAAGCAGTCTAACATAAGGAGTAAAAAATGAAAAACACTGAATACATGTGTAAAATCAAATGTAATTTAAGGTGGGACTATAAATATAATCTGTGTATTGATCATAACTGTTTATTGCACAGTGACATTGTGCTGAGGTGGTTGGGGTGCTCTGTTCCAAATATTTCCAGAAGTGAATTTGTTTAGAATTTGCTTTCAACAAAACCTTAACCCTATTTCCTGGGTTTATACTGTTGTTTAAACAATAATTACAGCATCCTTGTAACATGTTTCATCCCATACCGCAGATCAGTATTTATAGTTTTCTCTCTAGTGTTTTGCTTTGGGGATTAATGGTTGTTTCCAATTCTTTGACTATTTTCATCAGCATTTGCATAGAACTTCTCTTTCACTTTGGTTATAACAAGACTTGTTTCCTTGGCACAGTCAAATACAAAATTCTTCACAAGGCCAAAACTTTTAAGAATCTCATATAGCACAATAAAATGCTACATCTGATTTTCAGATTTAAGTGAGTGGATACTAACATTTTTTCATAACTTTTTTTTGGTACTGTGACAGTCAAGTAGTATCATGGCACAATTTTATTTTAAAAATGACAACACTTATATACCATTTTACAGTATAAGTAACAACTATGTGGCAAATACATGATTTACTGAAACAGAAGAGAAAAACAGTTACGTGCATGTGCAGAAAATTATAAATTCCTTCCAGTAGGCTCCAAAGCAACTCATTTCATACATCTGTCAAATCGTCTATCCTGCATAGCCCTAAACAACGCAGGTAGGAAAACAGGCAAACCCAAGTCAAATAAGCAGGAATCTCACCCAGCAATCTCCCCTTACTGCAGAGTGCTTGTCCCCTTTTCTCAGAGATTAGAGCTAAGGTCAATAGTTCATTGGGATTAAAGTTATAATCACCACAGAATTTCATATATATTCAATCTCCTCTCTCTAATTCTTGTAGTTGCAGTATAGCTGTTTCTATTAAACAAATAGCACCCAAACCCTGTTCCAGCCTTGCTAGCTGTTTTTGATAACAAGTGAAGCGAATAAATCCGCATGTTTATTCCCATACCATCTTCTCCTTCCCCACCCCTCCCCCACCCCAAAAAAAAAGACAGACACATTGATATAGGTAAGAAGATCTAGAAGACTAAGGAAAACAACTTTTTACCATGATGTTTAGTTGCCAAAAAATACTTGAAAGTGAATTTGACTGGTGAAGTGAAATTGGCTGGTCTCTGGTGGAAAAGTAGCAAACTGTACAGAGTTTTTCTAGCAAACTGTACAGAATAAAAATAAAGCATTTGGAAATTGGGACTTCAACAGCATTGTGCTTTTACCTTGCATTTTGAAATGAATAGATGAAATTTTCCTTTTGGGGAAAATGCGTGAAAGGGAAAAAGGGATCACTTGGATTGCAATTAGAATTTTCCTCTTTCCTTTATACCAACGTCTAAAGTACTGTTTGTTGCTCCTGGAAATCATACATGTCTGCAGTGAACACGAATTTTATACCCAAAAAACCTAATCATATTATAGACCCCAGGCCATAAGGGTGCTACAGTTCTCTCCATTTTTTCAACCTTATGTGCTTGGCAAGATACAGGTATGTTTGTGCACACAAAACATTCTCTTTAGCAAAACAATTAGCAAATTCTCTTCATCATTTCAATTTGTTGGGTATTAGGTTCCTGAAACTTTCCCCTAGTCACATAAGCAGAGCAGTTACACCTGAACTTTAAGTGATGTGTCGGTGAGAGAGGAGGAGCTGAACTTAAGGCAGTTTATAGCCAGCCTGAACTTGGGCAAGTGTTTCCCCTACGTATCAGCACGGTCACTGCTGCTACCGCAACAGGCTCAGTGCCCGAGTCGGTCGCCACGGGGGTGGATCTTGACTTTGAGGTGCAGTATAAAGGACCAGATTAATCTGGGAGGCATCCGCATGAAAGGATGAAAAGACTGCATATATGTTACTGAACCAAAAAGAGTTTCCTGGTTTCCAAGTCTGTGTGCACCTCAGCTTCCTCCGAATTTCGGATCGGCGTGGGCAGGAACACACACACCGACCCTCCCTTTTGTCTGGCTTCTGCGCAAGGGCCGCGGCGGCGTGCTGGCTGAACCGGCCTCAGCACTGGCCCTTGGCTCCCTTGGGTGGATGCTTATGGCAACAGGGCTCTGGGTGCATGAGAGCACACTAGCAGGAAAAACAACCTTGGGGAATAAAGGGACTCCTTTATCTCTCTCCCAAAACAAGGTGCACAAACTCATTACTTTTGAAAATGCAGACTCTGCTCTTCATGTTAACTTTGTGTAACCATGCTTCGTTAACTGTTTCAGTAGCAATGGCCAGTGTTCATTCTTCCAGCTTCTACTTTGGGTTGCAGTTGTTAATAATTCTGCTGTAACGCTTGCTCTTCCTCCGGATTTAAAGATGTGTACACCCAGCTGTCGCTGCCATTAGGCAGTGCCATCAACGTAACATGAATCGTGTTACATGGCTCGTTTCGGGTTAGGCTAGTTTCACGGGCAGTTTCTGTGGCTTTTGAGAACTCTCCCTCCTGGAGGAGGAATGAAGTCTGACTTGAAAGGTGGGGACTGTTTCAGAGAAAGAAACTGGTTTCAGATGTGCCATACATGTATGTTGTACAGTGGTTAATGTAAACAAAGGGTTACATTTCTAATTGTCCCCCTCTATCATAACTCCATACATTTTGAAGAACACACACACATGGCACAGGTGTCAGGCAAACAGGAAGTCAACATATCCCACACCTTTTTCTGCTCCTGAAGTCCATTTCCTCCTTTTTTCCCCTCAACTCTTCTGTTCCTGGTTTGTTTAAAAGATAACTCTCTGCAAGGCAGGACAAGGAATTTCATTATCTCTGTAAAATATTTAGCACTTCAACTTGGCCAAAATAAAATATAGCTGTAGTCCTAAGTGCAGTATCAAAGAGATTAACGAGCTCAATAACTGCAAGAGACGCAACAGCGGTTTTGTGAGGAACTGGATCCTCTGTCTCAGGTCTCCCAAAGGGCTAGAAGTTTAATTAAGCCCTGGCTTATTGTTATAACACCAAATCCTAAAATATAATGTCAGTCTTCAGGTTCCTACTGGGACAATCCTTGTTGAAATTCTTTCAAATATTTAAGAAGCAGGAAAAAGGAAGGAAAGCCGTTAAATTGTATCCCTAATTACCTTAGGTTTGATGGAAAGGCCATTATAAAGGGAAATCCACGTTTGATAATCTTCTTACTGAGTTTGAAGATGATATCAACTGCCTGGCGGGGCAGAGAGAGAAAAGAAGACGAACAGAGAAAGGTGTTGAGGAAGGGAAACGATCCCCAGCAGGCAAGGGTGTGATAGGAAGAAATAAAATTCCTGATCAAAACCCACCATAGGAAAACAAATACAACAGTCCCCACAGTGTCATTTCATTATCTTAAATGATGATCAGAGAATCAAGGCCCAGGAGTATCACGGTAGATCCCAGGATCCCAGGATTTGCTAGCAGTAACAGTCAGGAATGTAAAAAATCCCTTGTTCCTTCTAATCCACATACCCCACTGCTCCCATTTGGTGACCTCTAAATAAAGATATAAAAAAAAAAAAAAAAACAAAAAACACCAAAAAAAACCCCCAAAACCCCACCATGTCTTTATTCTCTACATCTAATTGCACAATGGCATTTCTTTTGGTTTCGTGTGGTAGGATGACTGGCCAGCAGCCAAGGCAAGGTGGGTGTGGGTCTCTGCTCCCAAGTAACAGGTCAGAGGACAAGAGGAAATGACCTCAAGTTGCACCAAGGGAGGTTTAGATTGAATATTAGGAAACATTTTTTTACTGAAAGGGCTGTCAGGCCCTGGAACAGGCTGCCCAGGGAGGCAGTCGAGTCCCCATCCCTGGAGGTGTTCAAAAGACGGGTAGATGAGGTGCTTAGGGACATGGTTTAGCAGTGGTTCTGCATGGTTGGACTTGATCTTAAAGGTCCTTTCCAACCAAGGGATTCTAGGATTCTTGAAGATGTCTTCCCAGAGCTTTTCAATGTAGACACAAAAATTAGCACCAGTTACGCTGTGCCCAACTCTTCTTGCTTTTACAACAGCCAGTCAATTAACACATTGGGTTGGTTTTCCTGAGCTGTCTTAGTGTAGAATTATGCCAGAGATACTAATGAAACAATATCCTGACTTTGACACATTTTCATCACTCTTTAAAACAGCTTTAAACAGCTTTAAAACAGTTCTGGGGTTTCCATGAATAGCTTAACATCCAGTATTTTACCAAAAGTTCAACTCCAGCCTGACCTGAAGGTGCTTACAGAAGAGAAACTTCATAGGCAGAATGAATATTTGAATGTCCAAATTTATCCTTATCTGGACAGTAGCAAGGTTTGGAAAGAAAAATTCAGAAGGAATTTCTATAGAAAGCCGCCTCCTTCAACGTGAGCACCAACTTCTACCTTTGGAAAAGGTTTTAAAACATTTTTCCAATGATGAGGTTAGAACAGAAGTCCTTGCTTGTAGGGATTTCTTGCCTTTTCCTCAGATCGATTTGGTGGTTAATATTTTGGGAGAAATGATTATTGAAGTTCAGGCACTTTCAAGTGAGGTGCCTGCAGTTGCTCCTCTAATTCACTCTGTACAGTGTTTGGGATTGGAAAATCTACTTAGTAACTGTAGCTAGATTTTATACAAGTACTGAAGGAAACCTTATCCCAAAGGAAGAATAACTTGAGGAGTCAGATACAGAAGCAGATGCGTAGTTCACGTTTTCATTTCAATTTGTGGACAGCAGTTAAAGTGCTGACACCAGACCACGTAGTCTAGTGCCGCCGGCTTGTGGCCCATCAGTGAACAGCCTCTGGCACATAGACCCGAACCTGTCCACAGACATTATTTTTAGATGTATTTTTAGATAATTCCCACTAGTCAGACTACTATGAAAATGAGACACAATCTGTTTGCCCCATTAAATAATTAACTGAAGTCATTCATCTACACTGTAAATACTTCCACCTCTTTGCCTAGACTTTGAGATTTTAAGGTGATCCTAACATTGAAACAAGAAGTTATTGAGATCATTTCATACCATCTTAGCAATGGCTTTTCACCTTATTATACTACAAGAGAAAAATGTGGTGGATTCACTCTACAATTAATGAATTTGTGTATGAAAACAAAAAATAATGCTAGAGGCATGCTTCACTTTTTGTCACCTCTAGGTTTGATCAATAAAACACTTCTGCACGCAGTCAGTTGGTTATTTTTAACTGACTTTTCCATAGTTAATTCTGGTTTGAATTAATTAATTTCACAAATCCACACCCACCTGCAGAAACATAGAAGAAAACTTAAGATTTTGACATTCTGGAATATCCTTTTACAATATTGTAAAGTGAATTCTTTTTCAAAATGAACACTTTAAAAACCACCTTGTCTTTTTAAATTAGTATGTCAGCCACAAATCGTTAACTATACATGATAATCAGAATGTTGGCTTTTTATTTCACATCGTTGGGAAAGAATCATTGAAATTTATTTACTAGCAACAAAACCAGCTTGGGTAACCCCTACCAGCTCTATTCAAGAGCATTTTCATTCCATCCCCAGATGCCTGTCTGTGTTTCTGCAGCAGAAAATGCTGTGTTGTGTGAACTGCCCCCCATCACCGGAGTTACGGCAATACGGGGAAGTGATAGTAACCTTGCTGAAGAGCTGCTTGTGTCCTTGCTCTGAAACCCCTAACTGACCACCAAGACAAACCAGAGGGATGAGGTTGAACGTGGGATCAAAGACTTTCAAGAGGGTGAGGAAAAGCTAACAGCCTGAAGAAGTAGAGAGAAAAGAAGAGAGAAATCATTTAAGGAAGGAGTCTACAAAAAAACTGGCCAACAAGCCAGGGCAGAGCAGCTGGAGCAAGGTGGGGAGATGCTACCTAGCCTGGAAAGGGGGATCTGTAGCTTGCTATTTCTCAGATATAATCATCAGGATCTTTTCAACATCAATCTTCATCTTCTGGGACTCAAAGAAACCAGGCGTTCCTGGCAACGCCTCTCTTTCTCGGACTCCTTAAGACAGACATTCCTCCTCTCCCAAACAGCTTGCTTTGAATAGCTCTCAAAAATCCTACTCATCCAGGGAGGATGCTACAAAAAGACAGCATGTTTGAGTTATCAGAGGCAGCTTCACCTTGCAGGCCGGAGGAGAAAGATTTGAACTCACAGACCAAGTACTGAGCAGGTTACAAGTACACATATCCACCTTGGTAAAAAAGAGAACAAGTTCAAAGTATGAAGTTTTGAGTATGAATTTTGACTATGAAAGTATGAACATCGATATCAGGATGATAGTGTTAGGTGTCTAATGTTAGGTACCTATACCACACAAACAAAATAAAGAGGAGGAAAACATAGATACAGCAGCTCTTACTCCAAGCTAATCCTGAAGACCAAAGGAATTCAACCCAGTCATGTTTGCAGCTGAGCTGTCACTGTACTTGCCTCCTTTTCTTCTCCCCTAGCAGCTCATGGATATAACATTTCCTGAGTCACTTATTTAGAAACTAACTAGTAAGAGTGCAGTGATGTAGGGCCTCTTACAGCGCTGCAGAAAACCAAACAGCTTTTCAACCAGCACACTTCCAGCACGGGCAGAAAGGAGGTCAGGTGCCAGCAGGCAGAGGGGGCCCTCAAACCCCAGGAGTCCGGAAGTTTGGGAGTATTTTCAGGATGTCAGTCCCAGATCAGAGCTGCAAAATGGAAACACTTCAACTGCCAGCAGGGAGGCTCTAGGGCTAATTAGCTGGTCTTAAACGTTGAGATCCAGATGATAGCAGCCAGCACGCTCTCCATTTCTTGGGTGCTACTTCTGTGACACCCCGCTCTGAACCTGCCCCCTTTAGCAGACCCCTTTCTCACATTATCCAGACCTGCCGAGTGTGCAGCCATAGCAGCTATTGCTGCATGAAAATTGAGTATCCTAGCTCAAAAGAGGGAAGGCTTGTATGAGCAGTTTCATTCTCATTTATGCCAAAGCTATGAGTGGAAGACAGTCCAAGGCAGAGTCCTAGGGCAGTCACACCCCAAGGTGGTTTTGGGCTTCCTCTAAAGACCAAAGACCTTAGAAGGAAAGGGCTTATTTCTTATTTAGCTGTAAAGTTATGCTATACTGAGAGGAGGAGTTAGAAGCACAAAAAGATAAAGACTTGAACACCATCTGTACTTTGGAAAATGAGGAGGTAAGACACCATTATGGGATGTTTCCATTCGTAGCTCGAGTACAGGAGCTTTGATGTCGCTGCTAGCAAGGTGGCTTCATTGCCAGATACGAGTAACCTGTTATGACCTGCCATGAAGGGTTAAATAAATCATGGGGTTTTTTAAGCTGTGTCACAGCATCATGGTTTAACTCCAGCTTCAACTAAGCTCCACACAGGCACTCACTCACTCCCCCCCTGTGGGATGGGGCAGCGAATTGGAAGGGTAAAAACAAGAAAACTGTTAATAGGGGAAACAAAAGCCGCACACGCAAGTAAAGCAAAACAAGGAATGCATTCACTGCTTCCCACGGGCAGGCAGGTGTCCAGCCATCTCCAGGACAGCAGGGCTCCATCACACCTAACAGTGACTTGGGAAGACAAACGCCATCACTCTGAACGTGTCCCCCCCATTCCTCCTTCTTCCCCCAGCTTTCTAGGCTGAGCATGATGCCAGATGGTGTGGAACATCCCTTGGGTCAGTGGGGGTCAGCTGTCCCGGCTGTGTCCCCTCCCAGCTCCTCGTGCCCCCCCCCGCCTCCTCACTGCTGGGGTGGGGTGAGAAGCAGAAAAGGCCTTGGCTCTGTGTAAGCCCTGCCCAGCAGCAACGAAAACATCCCTGTGTTATCAACGCTGTTTCCAGCACAGATCTAAAACACAGCCCTTTACTAGCTACTGTGAAGAAAATGAACTCTATCCCAGCCAAAACCAGCGCGTACAGCCAGAGAGCTCCCTGTTCACAGCTCAGGAGGTCCATGCACTTGTACACCCTCAGCTGGGGACTGCACAGACCAGACAAAAGATAACCCTTTCCTCCAGCATATGTTCATGACTATATTCATTTTCACTTAATACACTATTAGAAACATAGATGAGTGGTCTTTTCTAGAAGTCACTTTAGAAAAAACGTTAAAGGAAATATTAATAAAATAAACCTTTACAAACTAATTATGGCTTTTGCACAAACATATTGTAACAGAGTAGTTGTGGGTTGTTACTTCATTATTCTTCTGCTTAGGACTAGCTTATGAAGAGTATGGGTGAAACCAGTAAGAGCTAAATCATAAAATTTATAATTTGATTTTCTAGGCAATAAGGGTCTCTGTCCATCGCACCAGCCTAGGGAAGAGCTCACACCTCCAAGCTATAATTAAAAATTGATAGGAAGAGGGAAGAAGGGAATCTTGAAGTGAGTCACAGCATTATTTAAATACTCTTCACTGAGTTCATCAAGTGAAAGCTTATTTCAAAATTAGCATGTCAAAAGCTATTAGTTATTAAATTAAAATGCAATATTAATTAGAAGTGAGATTCCCTTGCAAGTTTACCTTAGACAGGCCCTCCCTGGGTGGCAAAAAGGAAGCACTACAAGAATAATGAAGTATGAAGAAGAGGCCCAGAAAGCCATCACGATCAGCCTAGAAGTAAATATTCAGGTAAGAATCCTCCATTTTTTCCCCTGCTCTGGATCAGCAGAGCTGTGTTCTGCAGTGACATGGTAGGTATAATCAAACTCATCATCTTGCGTTTGGATGTAGAGAGGACAGCTTTTATACATGCATTGGAATGTAGTTATAAAGATGTCAGATGTCATGCGTGGGAGCAGGGACAGTGTGTGGGGTTTTGTAGCTGGAGCATTCACAGGAGCGAGTCCTGTTAAGAGGAGACTTATTTTCTTACACCGCCACCAAATGGTAAGGTCCTCTACTAGCACTAGCCTTCACTTTTGAAGAAAAGGCCTGATAGACTAATTACTATGCTAACAGTACCCCTCACAGAGGGTTAAACCGACAGTTGCCACCTCTTAATTTCAGTGTAGATGTGATTTCACAGAGAAGAAGGAAGACTAAGCAATGAGAGGCACAACAGTAACGTAAGGTTTGAGATCAGAAAGACATCCAGGCAGCACGGGCTTTTTCTGCCACGGATTTCTATTTCAGGGTTTGATCCTGTTAGACACTGGCACTCCTCTTAGTAAAGCTACTAAGACAGCTGTTAAACAAAACTTATCATTGATGGGCAAGAAAGGACAATGAGATCTCTCATCGATTTTGTTCTGACCACTGCTGCCCTCCAAATAATAACGCAGCAAATATTTGTAACGGATGATGATACTTACATTGAGTCCTCTATCAGCACCGCAGTCAAGTGTTCAGTGCTTTTACCGTGCTGTTAGGTTTTTTTAGCTCTGCCTGAAGATGGAAAGGCGCCGCGATCATTGGCTGAAGCACCAAACTGAAGCTGAGAAAGACTAAGCTTGAAACCCACCTCCAATGAGGAGCTGGTAAATGAGAACAGGTTTCCTCTTGCAAGTGGAACAGCACAACTCTATCATCGTGTTTTTGCCGAAGGTACTATACAAAGTTATGATATTTTGTTTTGGTTGGGAGTGAGTATTATTTTGTCCCGGGTTGCAGACCAAGTGCTCTTCCTCAGAAAGGCCATTTACCCTTCTGATGGGTGGATTAATAAATCTCTCCTTGCCTGGGAGACAGGAAAATCCGGGTGTACTGATGGTTCGGGTGCTGCTTCTGAATCCATGCTGAAATATCAGAGAAGCTCAAGGGAATTAAACACTTGACTCCCATCAGACTGAAAAAGAAATCATGTGCCTAATCCTATTAGTGCCTGTGAAATTCCCAGACCTAATATTAGCTCCAGAGGTTGCTCCACTGAGAGATCCCTTTGAGAGTAAGAAAAAAACCCCATATTGCTTCAGTGCAATTTGTTCTCCCTAATCACGTTATCGCATTGGAGTTAACAGCAATAATTTATGTTCCATTATGTGCAGTACTTAATTTAGATAGGCCAACTGCCTTCTTGTACCATTGCCAGCAAAAGAGTGCATAGTCTCAGGAAATCACAAGTTTGCAGGTTCTTGCTGCAGTTCTGGGCCAGGGGTGGTGGGGGGATGTTGTTTGTTTGTTCCCACCTGACAGGGAACTAACCCTGGTCTGAGCAGATTTCCCTCCCCAGAAACACAGAGTTCCACTCTGCAGCACTTGGTTGTGTCTTATCCGTGCCTCACAGCTGCGGAATATTCAAAAGCCCTTTCACAGGAGCATTTCTCAGCAGTTTGAGAAGGTCTTTTCCATCCTTTAGTGAGCCATTAACATTAAATTAATCAGATAAGAGATATGGGATTTGCCAGGCAAACTGTTTTAATCGTGTTCAGTTAGTGAGTCTTGCTCTGAACCCACCTGCTGGCAGGGAGAGCGAGCAACACTTCCCCATCCTTCTGGCAGATTATGAAGTGTTCTGTACTGAAAATCTAATTTTTAAAAAAAAAAAAAAAAAAAAAAAAAAAAAAAAAAAAAGAAGAAGAAAAGAGTAGTTAGACCTTTAAAATACCAGAGATTTGGAATAAATTTTGTAAATGATGGGAATGACATCATTATGTATGGGCTGTAACACCAGAGGAACAAAGCAGCAAAACTGAAGAGGGAGAGCTTAGTCTGCCCATTTGGTATCGACTGCGTTTTCCTTACTTCTCATTTCTGTGCAACTGCTTAAAGTAACACCTGGAAAAGAAAGCCCGCTTGTGCGTAAAACGAGTTGGCCTCGTTTGCTCAAACATGACACTTGAAGAGGTTGCGCGAAGAGAGGAGTAACCACCATTGGGAAGGCTTTTCCCCCAGGAAGCCTTAGGAGACCGGCTGAGCTCTGGGGCACAGCGGACGCCACTTCTGCAGCCTGCAAACCAGCTTTGCTGTGCAGAGGCAAGTGCGGAAGAGGGTGGTTGTAGGATCTGCAGTCCTCCATCTACTGTCCTCTCTCGCCTTCAAAGAGGTAAGAGTAACCCTATCCACTGCATGGGGCTATTTTCTGGCTGCTGTTCCCTAAGGAGACAATTATACACACCCCTGTCACTGAAATCATCTGAACAGTATTTAGCTCAAATAAACTCATCATCTTAAATGTCACCATGGAAATGGAAATATTTGATGGCCAAACAAGCTTCAGGGCCCATATTCTGGTTCCATGAGTCCTGCCTCGCTGGATTATAAAGTGGAGAACTTTGACCAGAGAGAATAAGGTGCAGCCTTGTCCTCCTTTCTGGAAACCACCATAAAAGGGCTCACGCTTCCCTGGGGTGATGGGGGAAAGATGAATGCCAGGGGAAAGCCCAAACCAGAGCCATGAGAGCTTTCTCTCCACAGACTGGAAGAAGCAGCCTGCACCAGTGCACTTATATGTATCTGCATGTTAGAGGTGTACAAGTAAAAGGTTCCAGCCCTAATCTTGACTATATAACCTTTCTACTGCTGATGACTATATAACCTTGCTACCACTGAATTAAATTAAAGGTTGGGAGGAAAAAAAAAAAAAAAAAAAAAAGGAGAGTGTAGCACTTTCCCACCTTTGACAAAGAGCTTTCAGCTGATGGCAAGCATACAAGAAATAGCGTTTTCCTGAAAATACTTGTAGAGTTTGTACTTAATTGTAGCCAAGGTAGGAGGAGGTTTATATATGTTCTTAGACTCTGCTTAGTTTCTCTCTACTAATTTCCCTCATAAATGGAGCAACTACTAGCGTATGTCCAATGAAGTTACAAGTGGCTACATAAAAAGAGATGTCACAACTAGGCCACTGCTGAATTTGGCTTTTGCAAATGTGGCCCTACATCAGCAAGATGAAAACCAAAGGCAGTTCACATCGCAACTCACAGTGAAGAAAAACAACCCGTCCTCAGAGTCAGCTGTGCTCTGTACCATGTTCTTTGCAATCAGCCCCTGCCCGGTATATCCTGTCAGTTATGTGCCTGTGTCTGTGCAGCAGCATTTACCACAGATGGCAAGGTGGCATCAGCTTGTAGTAGTTTGCTTTCTAGCAAACGCCTTGGGAAGCCACATGCTTTGCCTTTCCAACACCTTTCCAACAGTGAGCAGTAATGCCTGCTCCAGCCCCAGCAGGCGCACTGCATAGCCCAACACCATCCTGCCTCTTTGGCACATGCCTTTATCGCAGCAGGAACCTAATGATGTGGGCATTACAGGGAATACATCTATAGAATAGACTATTTCAGTTGGAAGGGAGCTACACCTACAAGGATCATCTGGTCCCACTGCCTGACCACTCCAGGGCTGACCAAGTCAGAGCACGTTGTTACGGGCATTGGCCAAATGTCTCTTAAACACTGACAGGCTCGGGGCACCGACCACCTCTCTGGGAAGCCTGTTCCGGGGTTTGACCGCCCTCTTGGTAAAGAAATGCTTCAGGTCTGGTCTGAACCTCCCCTGGTGCAGCTTTGAACCATTCCTCTGCGTCCTGTCACTGGGTACAAGCTGACTTTACCACAGCACAAAGGGGACCAGAGGGTGGCCTTTGTTGTAGAGAAACAGCTGTCAACAGTTGAGTGGATCAACCGGTGGTGCAATCACCTCCCCAAGTTAGGCAAACCAGCATAGGGGGAATGAATCTGTAGCTCAGCCCCACAAAAGAGTATAAAAACTAAGTAACAAAAGAACTTCAAAGAGAGCAATGGGCTGGAGCTCATTCAACCCATCTATTCTTTACTGGCAACTGGGGACGCATGTTACAGAGGCTGGTAGCGGCGATCACATTGGCACTGTGCTTGAACTGTGTACTTCTCCAGTACTGTGAAATACAGTCACTCTGTTTTGCCAAGTGTAACTTACATTTTGTGTTGTCTTCTCACTATAATTTGTATCACACTGCTAAATCAGAAATCCCACGTAACAACAACTATCTTCCAATAAGCAAACTTGATGTTAAACATTACACCCTCCACATGTGGGATGTCCAAAAGCACCCAGTCAGAGAGTATTGGACTCTGACGTGTATAAAAAACTATAGATTCACAGTTGTGAATCCACAGAGTAGCAAAATCCAGAAGAGTATTTCCTTAACCCATACCACAGTTACTAAGCTTATATCTACACCCCCACCCCCAAATCTGTTATACTTACTGTTATACATCAAGTTTTATTTCAGAGATGCACTTAGTCTGTCAAGCCTCTCAGGAACAGATTCCAGTTTTAGAAGTATGTAGAAAGTGCATTCACCTGTTCCTCCCCTCAAAAATCCCTCTGCCCCACATAACTGCCGTCAGGAGTGTAGCACATCTGACACATGAACTCGCTCCCTGTGCAACAGCTGGTTGTGCCTGGCGTGGAGAATGCAGCACTGTTTTTATGGAATTCCAGCCTATTTCCCTAAATATATTAATGCAGTACTGGAAGAAAAAAGGCGGAATAAGTGAGATGAAGGAATGTAGAAGAGCTACACACAGAAAGTGCCACCACCATCACAGTCAACTTCCTACTTTAAAGAGAGAACATGCAAGAAGCTCCCACAACCCCAAGGTGACTGTGGTGCGGACTGCTTAGTACAGAAACAAACCACCTAACAACATGCCCTGTGCCTTCACCCAAGTGGCAAATGTTTTCTGCCATTTCCACAGCAGCCTTACACACTGCTGCCCATCAAACACTGTGGTGACACCTACCCTTGTCCATACACCCTGTTGCCGTACCACTTCTCCGGCATGCGTAATTGTGGTCTCTGACACCGGCTGGTTCAGCAACAGAAAGCAGCTCAGGAAAGAGGACTCGCAGGAGGGCAGGTAGATAGGCAATGAAGGAAGACAGGTACCTCTGAGGACAAGAATTAACAACAGTAACGTCTCTGCCATAGCACGTGGCAAGACAACAGGCATTAAGGAACAGAGCTCTGCCATCAGCCGGGGCTTTGCTTTTCATGGCTTGGCTTTTGCATGCATGTACTAAGGATCACACCATCTTAAGCAAATGAATTATTATGCTGTACTAATAAAAAACATCAACTGTATTTTTCACCACAAAGCTGAAAAAAAAAATAGTCCTGGAAGAGAGCATTAAAAATGCCAGATCAAAATCACGAGCCTTTAAAGATGAATTACAGATCTGAGGAGATTCAATGGAGGCAGAGAGATAAGAGAAGCTGTATTTGCACAAACTAGAAAATAAACAAAAAAGAAGTTTCTGCTTGTGTACTCTTAGAATTGGAGCCCATCCTCTGCACACAAAGGCCTGCCTGCACAGTGACAGGTGGTGTAACTGACCTGTGATTTTAAGGCAGCTCAGCACAACCTGGAATATTCAAAGGAGCAAGGGCTGGGGGAAGGGAAAACCTACAGGAGAAACCAAGAACTCAGCGCTTGCAGTCTAGCGAGAAGATGAGAGAAGAACACTGTATTGTGTCTGTCATTTGTTACAGGCACAAATATCCTAAAGAAAAGCTGACATCTTTGGGGACCAAGCAGGTACAGAAGTGGGCCAGAGATATACTAGAGGTAGAAATTACAGAGTTCTACTTCTGTTGGGCAGCCTTCTGAAAAAAAGTATGGGGAAGGGAGCAAAAATGCCAAGTGATCTTCCCGTGGGTCTTGGTTTGCTTACAGGTGGGAGTATATGATGTGGTGTACAGCTGAGGAAGGGGGAAGGTCTTTATCTTCCAGTGAAAAACAGAAGCTTGAAAGACGAAAGATTTGAAAAAGTGGTTTAACCTCCAGCATCTATCCATACAGCCAGTTTACCCTGCTGGAGTCTCAACTTCTCAGATCTTCCAGATTTTGGTTTATTTTGGAGGCTTCTTCAGGAAAGGAACATCCCTCCCCTCCTGGTCATTTCGAGGAACCATGCAAAACTTTATATACTCTTTCTATAAATGGAAGAGTAACGCACAGCCCCTTCCCAGTTCTCAACGGCTGGCTTAGTGCAGGGAATGGCCATAGGGTTAGGCTCATTCTTCACTCCCAGGCTCCCAGCCCCCACACAATCATCCACCCAGATTATTGCTGCTGACACATGGCCCTCACATGGAGCAGTTTGCAGGACTGAGAGCAAAAAGCATAAATGGAAATAAAATCAACCAAAACAAAAAGAAAGTAGCCCCTTTGTGCATGTTGAGTTACAAAAACCAGAGTGGCAAATAGGAAAAGGATGCAGATCTCCCAGTTACATTATTGGCTACTTACTCAGTAACATGGCAAAAAACCAGATGCTGGGCCGTCACCCCTTCTCATTCAAGCACAATTAAAAAACCCTCCACTCCAGCATATTACGTACAAACTCCCATACAGTCAAAATAAGCAACTGATAGCGTGAATGAAATTCTAGTATACAGTACTTCCACACAGCCAAAGCTATTTTATTTCACAAGATGAGTCTTTTGTGCTAATCTTTTTCTGAAAGCCCAGTAAAACCAGCGTGAACTACTTGAGCAAAATTTAAGAGACAACTTACAAAGTAATATTTGCATAGCACTGTAAATCTGCGTATTTGTTGGGGCACAGTTCTTAGTAGAAACTACAGCAGGTGACATGGTTGGGTTTTCTTTACAGCTTCTTGTTTTTAACCAGATTCAGACGCATCTCTGCTGAACATCAGAAAATCAAGCATAGGAGATAATTGTAAAAATGTACAAAAATATATACACATGCACAGTAAATGCATACCCTGTACAGAGTTCTATTACTTGTTAGATTTGGCTAATAATGATCGTCTAGTACTTACACTTCCCTCTAAATGAGAGGTTTGCAACAAATCAATCAGGTTAAGGATGGTGAGTTTTCTCAGAGAGGTTTTCATTAAAGCTACAGTACTTGCTGGTGATCTTTCGGAGCGAGCGACGCGTCAGCTGACGGGGGCTGCCTGGTGCTCAGGCAAGCGGCGTTCAGTTGCCGCAAGGTACAGCTCTGACAAAACTGAAGCAAAGTAACACGAGGGGGCACAGCTCGGCACTCTGCACAGATGCACATGCACGTAATAAAGGGGGTCCACAGAACCAGCTCACGCCTTGGGGGAAAAAGAAAAAATTAATTCCCGATTAACTTCTGCTGCCCATTCTTCCTCCCTTCGCAAATTAGATTTTAACACAACTAGTAAAATCTGTGTCTTTTTCTTGAAAATACACCTTGGCCAAAATGAAAAAAAAAGAAATGAAACTTGTTTAAGACTGCAAATTGGTAGTGGTAGCTCCCACATCACAGAATATTTCAAATTTAGATTTCAACAGTACTATAATATTCCAGTTTCTGCTAAAATGTCTGTTTTTAAAATACATTTCCTCTTACAAAGATAAAATGCTGCTTCTGCTAATGTAAAGCTTTTCAGAAATAGCCAATCAGCTGTACTCAAGCACTCTTAAAAGTGAAGAAATTAACTTTCTGCCTAGTTTTGAAAACTGAAGAGTAGCTTGTAACTGTAATATTTTAAGAAATACAGGCAGCTTTCCATAAACCTAGGGAGGCTGAGGACAGGAGAAACATGACACATTTGGCTTACAGATGCCAATCCACTGTCTTCCCAATTCCAAAGCATAGAATATTTTCATGACATATGCTGGTGGCTACCAAACGTGGTGCAGACCCTGTAATACTGACTTCCAAAAAGTTTTCCCTCAAAACCATAGCAGGTAAAACAAAACACAAACAGAAAGCCCAACCCAACACCAAACACCCAATACACCACACCACCAAAACCAACCAAAAAAAGAAAAAAAAAAACAACCCAAACCCCAACCAACAATCTGCAAGGATCTCGATGCAGAGATTGCCGAGACAATCAGATAAGTCTTCCAGATAGATAAATGGGGGAAGCGCAGCAGAGTAAGCGTTGCCATCTGCACCAAGGAGATAAGCCCTTCAAGAGGGATTCTGACCCCAGTCACACGCGTGTGGCAAGGGTTCCCTTGCAAGTGCTCAGAGGGAGGTTTCACATTGGTATTGGAGTCAGTTTGCCTGCCCACATGCACCCTTATCTCTGGTTGGCAAAGCTCCTCCCAATCGCTCAGTTTTCTCAGGGCAAGAATTTGGCCGGACCTGCCGGTGTTGTTCCTCCTTCCAGCGATGCACCTTGTGGTGTTCCTCCTCCCTTCAGCCATGCACCTTGCAGCTCTCAGCACAACTGTTCCTTGCTTCAAATCCCGGCTTCACTCAGCTCTGGCAGCCCTGGAGCAGCCCGTTACGGATCAAAAGGTTCAGAAATATGAAAACGAGTAGCTGTGACAAATTGGGTCAACGTAAAAATTCAGCATTACCATTACGGGGATGGGCTTCTTTCCACAGGGATAAACCAGAATGCATAGTAATTATTGTGAACCAGAAACTTCACACTAAGTGACGTAAGTGCACAGGCATTCAGGAGATGCTGTGCGCTCCACTACTGCATCTGATTTTCAATCAAAAAAGTGAAAAATCCATTCCTAGATTATCTGTGTTGGCCTCCAGCATCTGAATGAAATACACTTGGGCTAGGTCTGTCCAATCTTGGCCTTAGATTTACTTAATAAGATACTTCTCCAAGATGCCAAAATATGTGACTATTATGTCTTCAATCTGAAACATTCTGCATAGTGTGAACTCAGCATTATTAAAAGCCTCCAAGCCCACATTTCTTTAATCAAAACCAGGTTTTGGGGTAGTTCCTGACAAAAACTATCTTTAGCAATTATCAGACATACCGTGACCCCTGCACGCTAGTTACTCCAACTGTTGGTGAAGACCTTGTCCCTACTCTCTTATTTGCTTCATCAACACCAGAGGGACCTGTTACCAGGTAGCGATGGCCTGTGTGAGCAGACCTGGCAAGGACTCCTCTTCCCTAATCAAGTCTTGCTCTGAAGCAGCAAAGTTGCATTACCCCTTAACACAACTATGCCACTACAGACCTAATGAGCACGCGAACCCACGCCAAAATGCAGGAAGACAAAACCCCAGCTACGTGTGACGATTTCTATAGGATTAATTGAACTTGAAAGCTCCCAAGTTCCAGCTAAGAGGTTGTAACTGAACCATCTGCAGAAGATACAGGCAAGCAAACATACAGACATCAGTAGATGGAGACAAGTGGTTTCACGTGGAAGTGTGCAGAGACACTCACTTTTTCTGTGAATACTAGGCGATTAGGACTAAGGTAGTCGTCATATTCATTGGTCAGCATTTAAACATAGAGCCCTTCAAGATAAGTTAAAGCAGAACAAGGGAACGTTGCCCATGCTTTTTGTGCCAGAGACAGGTATTTTGCTCAGTAGCACAAAGTCAATTGCAAGAGCACATTCAGCCCACAATGAGCAACAGAGAACTGTAATCCCTACCGAGCCAAGACCTCTGGATACCAGTTATCTGGTCCTTCTTCAGCATCAGCTTTTTATGCCTTCCTAACAGAGAGATGCCACAATGCCAGCAGTCTCTGAACTCTCCCACCAGGTTCTTAGTCGTAGGTCAACATGATGCTACCTTGGAACTGCAAATCCCACTTTGAGAGCAACATCATTGTTCATCGTGACAGCAACAAGCGCTGCCAAGGCCAAGAGCATAGCAGCTGTCCATATCAGTCTGAGAACCATTCATCTTCAGAGTCAATGCTGAACTCCACAGCAGTCAGCTTAGAAGTCCATACTGGAGAACATGGTGTTTAGTCTAAACAAGCAAGCAATAAATGAAAGCTTTGAAAGGTGGAGAGAGAAAACGCTCCTATGGCTAAGTTTATTAAACCTAGCATGGTTGAAAAGCAAAAGACAAAAAACATGATATATTTTTGTTTATTATTGCTCTTAAAGGGCTTGGTAGTTAAATATACAAGCTATGTTCTATTAAACCAGAAGAAAATAAGATATAAAATCTATGCTCACTTTTCCAATCCAAGCCTCCTGCTCATCTTCATTAGTGAAGTTAACTTCAGCTATTTCCAGTTGTTTTAATTTATACATACTCTTTGTATGTGTGCACACGCATGTGTATATGAAAAACCCTATTTGAGGAGATAAAATTAAAAATGAAGATATTTGTGTTGGTTTTGTACTGTTTTGTGCATTGCTGTATATTTCAGTTTTCCAAATGGTTACTGATATGTCTGTTTAGAAGAGCAAAATTTAAGTAACTGATGATGTATTTATTATATTTTCAAAAAGAAAGCATGACCAATAAGTTATGATAAGAAAATATGAAATGTTGATTGTTCTCCCCTTGATGTACATGCACTAATCCCATGATTCCTAATAGGGAGTTACATGCACTAAGAGGAGAAAAGGATCCCATAAAGAAAAAGGCTATTAATTCCCTTCTCCTTTAAGCATCATCCCTCTTCTAAGCATTAAGAAGGGATATATTTTATGAAATTCTTGTCATGCCCATGAATATACTGCTCAAAATATAAGTATAAAACATAGTCAACAGTCAGCCTGCTTTGCAAGCCTCACTCTACTAAGCCAGTACAATTTATATATACGCAATATCATCTTCAGGAAGCAAGTATACAGCATTTGTAACATCTTTCTAAGAAGCAAGAATTACATCCATTGCTGAATTACTAAAAGAAAGAAAGAAAGAAAGAAAGAAAGAAAGAAAGAAAGAGCCCACTGCTTTTAGTCCTCCAGTTCAAAAACAGGGAAAAGTCAGAGAGTTGTCTTTATCAGCATTTGGAAGTCTAATCATTTTTAAAGACAGAGTACAAAAACATCCAGCAAGGAAAACCAGAGTCATGGCTAGGCTCTGTTCTCCTCAATTCCCAAAGCATGTTCCAAATTCCACTAACATTAACAACAGTTTTGCATCCCCTATCTTAGGGAAGATTTATTGAGGGGACAAAGGTGACATACTAATGCTGCGACTACAGGTACAATGATTCGGTGAGGATCAGTCTAACAGGAGACAGACAACATAGGTCATCCTTCAAATCCTCTTGTTGAAAAGACCACAAATAAAAATCAAGTGCATGACAGAACAGTGATTAATGACCCCAAGTAAAATATTTTTCTAAAGTTACAAAATTGCTCTTCCAGTGTTTGGAAACAGAAAAACCTGTGGGAGAAGAGGTTACATTCCAACAGTTAGAGTAAATAAGAAGAGAAGGTAAATTATTACTCTTTTATCTTGGTTACTAGAGCAAAGATGAAAATAACAACCAGTGCTTTGATAAGATCTTCTCTTTACAAAAGTGAGATAAATGTTTTAGTGGCAGCTGGGTTAACAATACAGACCCCGAAGGTCAGCTTCTGCCCTCAGCTGTAGATCTGCAACCCATTTCACCAACTTCTGAGCACAGCCAAATGCAGATCGTGGCCTTCAGACTTGAACATACAGGTAGTCCCATCCGTTTTCAAATAATTCTCTAGCTATGCATACAGCAGTAATCTACAAAAACTTCAGAATGTGCATTTGTAAAAAAAAAAAACAAAACCAAAAAACCACACAAACAGGTATAGCCATGATTCTGATCTCTAATTTTCAGTGAAAAAAACAAAGGTCAACAAGCAAAACTAAGGATGTTTAAAATCCCTGAAGAGACCCCATACTCTTTCTAATGCTTAACAGCACAGCTCACCTTGCAATATACTTCACATTAACAACTAAAGCACGATCAAGTAGAAAGTGCAGCACACCCTATCATTACAGCACACAGGGTAAGATCCTGGCCCCGTTTCAATCAGTGCTGAAACCTTCATTAAAGTTCAAGAGATGCCAGTATTCAAAATCTGATTGATCAAATTCTTGTAAAAGACGACATTTTGAAAACTATTGTGCTGGTTTGTGCTGCTGCCTCCCAGTTTACTGAAAGAGGCTGGCTGAACTGTACTTTGGTGATGAGAGTCATTTTCTCCTTTTATTTCTCTCCAAATCAGGACAATTGAATAATTTTCCTTCTTTGCACAACTCTAAATCCCACAGTCAGCATTAATTCAGAAAACAAAACAAGCCCAAACAGAATCAAGATTATCATACCTGTATGATGTGAAACAGGGAAAACAACACTCAAAGACTGAAGTAATAATTTGAAATTAAACAGCCTCGAGCAGTAAGTGGGAGATATGATGAGAATTTTATACTGTTTTAATGCTAGTGGATCTGCTCTACGGTATGTGCTGATAACACACTGCTTCCAAACTCCACTATCTGTTCTCTCACGTTACAGGAGTTTTAAGATGTTGCCTGAAAATAAAAAGTACCAGTGTAACATACAAATAGGATTTCATCTGTAGCCATGACAACACAGCCTTTTCAAAATGACTCTAACCCAATGAACATCTTTCAATTCATTTAAGAAGGGTTGATTTTTCCTGGCTCATTAATAAAAAAAGTTGGAAATCAACAAACATTACGTTGGCTTTAGCAAGAGGAAACATTCAATGGCTCCTGTTGGAAAAGTGAGTGTAGTGCTCTTGACAGAAACCAGTGTATTCAGTCATCTGAAGATGCATGTGGCCATGGCCAATGCTCTCTTTTCTTCCCCTACCCCCAAGTCCCCCAACAAAGCATGAAAAATTAGTTTCTTCTTCCACACCACCCCAGATTTTCTCCCATAGTTTGACTACAGTAATCCTTAAACAGGCAGAAAGTTGATGCGTTCTCTTCAGTTGATGCCTCCAACTTCTTCATTCTTGGCTCAAGTTTTATTCATTAATATTAGTCATCAGTTATTAAGAAAAAGATAGTTTCTAAGTGTTTGTTGTTGGTTTTTAACTGAAGTTAATCGGATACCATAGTCTGGTTATATGTGCTGAACTGCAGCTGTCAGTTATTCCTTTTTCTTGAATTCTTGGTTGCCATAGCTGGAGCCTTTTTCTATTTCAGTTACTCCTATCAGTCTACGAACTCCAAAGGAAGCTTTAAAATATAACAGAGAAATGGGAGGCATATTAAAACCAGTTCAAGGATTTAGGAAGTTACATGTAAACACACAAGCAGAACCAACATGAGTTAACCCAATCCTGAAGACAGTAGTGACTACAGACCAACAGTGTGCTGTACAAGGCTGCACACGGATCACAGGTCAGATGTCACCAAAAGATGAGGACAAGCCAGATTTAAAAACATAATTAATGCTTTTATGTTGATTAACAGAACATGTAGTATGCACGCTGAAGCCTATCTCCTCCGTCTGCCCCCATTTTGTTTGTTTGTTTTTGTTTTGTTAGAGTTTTTTGTTGGGGGGGGGAGGGTTGGAGGTTTTTTTGTTTGTGTGTGGATTTTTTTATTAATTCACAGTCAATGTGTGCAAAGTATTTTCTCCTTCAGGCACCATAATAATGGGCTACAAGACTCACTTGCTATTGATTACTATAGATATTGTTTAAGACACGAAGGCGAGCCTGCCTGAATTCAAGCTTTTGAAATAATAGAAATGCTATATAAAGACTATAAAGTGAGCTCCAAATACTCTTCTGCAAGCTCCATTCATATTAATTAATACACAGAACTTATTGGAGGTAATGGATCCTGTTACATGCCACTCTGAGCTTCGCATCTTCTCAGCTTTTATTACCTGCTCCAACAAGTCCCAGGAATGCAAGGATAAGGAGAGGTGATCCACTTGCAAAAACTCCAAAGCCAAATGTGAAGAGAGGAGAGAGGAGAACTGTGGCCCAAAAAAGAAAATTTAGGAGAGTCCACGGTCTCCTAGGAGGTTTAAACTGCTGGCCAGGAAATATGCCTTCCTGATTATACATCTCTTGCAAAGCATCCTGGGAGAAAGAGAGGACAGAAAGAAATATGTTCATAACGTTTGCACCAAGCCATCCAACACTAGTCAACTCCAGGACAACGTCAAGGACAGTATCTGTGGTAAATACCCATCAAGAGTACACAGTTCCCATTTCCATCTGCTGTCATTTATCTGGGTGTTTCTGTTGCCCACCGATGCTACCATATTAGCCCTTTGAAGGCAATCTTGGCCACCATCAGAAACTGAAACCATATCTGCCTCTCCACTACTAAATACCTTCATCTCCTCTCTTAATTGCTTAGGAATTTAGGGCAACATCAGGCCAGACACTACCTGCCTCTTTGCTGGATGCTTTTTCTTCCTGTTTTTACTTCCAGAAAGGTCAGCACGATTTAGCAAAGCACAGCAGGAAAATGCTGTATACACAGCCAGAAGAGGAAGGCAAAGCACGAGGTAACCAGCAGAGACAGCGCTCTGCTAGCCATAAGCCCAGGACTGCAACAGAGCAGTTGCATCCCGAGCTGAGCCTGCAGAGAGGTGCAATCATGAAACACATCACTCGAGGTGCAGCGTGCCCACAGCCTTCCCTCAGTCCGTCAGAATGTTCTGTAAGGTTTCCAAGCCATTACCAAAGGCGGCTCAAATTTGGCTATTTTTCCCCATCTAAGCTCTTTTTCTTTTGGCTTCTCTTATAACAGGCTGAGAAGCACAAGGCTCTCCCTGCCAATAACACAGCCTTTTGAGGACGTACCCTCTGCGCGGGAAGAGCACTTTAAGGATTCCAGTTACAACATGTTGCTACGACCATAAGATCAATATGTAAAATACCCATATATATATATAAGTAACACCTCCCTGGCAACACCTCACACCAACGTTGAATGGAGGTACAGCCAACGCCAGCAAGGAACACCAAGCCCTCTATCTGCAAGCAGAGCAGAGCATTCTGCCCAAGGAATGGCACGAAGGGGAGTGAGTGCCCTGTGCTGCATCCGCTTAGCTCTGCATTTACCGTTTAACAAAGCAGGAGCCAAGCAAAGACCACCGCTGTAACATACATCTTAATGTCTGCTCCTCCAGCCAGGACAGGTCAGAATGAATTCTTGCATCTAACAGCTTTTTCACAAGAGAATTACATGATGGCATGTCCCTGATAGCAGGAGGTGGAATTCAAGGATCCTAAATTTTGGAGACAGGGAAAACTGTGTGGTGTGTTGGGGTTTTTTTGTTTTGTTTGGGGTTTTTTTGGGTTTTGTTTGTTTGTTTGTGTTTTTTTTAAGCTCTCTAATCCCATATTACAACCAACTGATCCACAAGCTAGTTTGATACACCTGCTAATGGGAGGTAAGGGGAGAAGATAATGAAACTACTGCTCTTTGTAAGATAACTTCTCTCCCCTTAATTGAATTAGATCTTAGGTATTCAAACAAATTAGGTTAAAATGAACAAAATGAAACTCAGAACAATCTGCTGCCTACCTACAGACTAAGCATAAAATTGGAAATGCTGCAGCACAGGTCATCATAGCAGAAGAAAGCCCAAGCACAAAACCATGTTTCTGTGCTCCTCTGTTTTCCCCCAAAGATAAGCAACACAAAAATCAAGATACACATTTCAAGTTCAACAATGCACCAGTTAAGAGCTGGGCACCATTAATTACAGTTCTCTCCCCCTCCCCATAGAAGTGTTAAATCTGTGATCAAGAAATTAACTGTCTAACCTAAAAAATGAAAAGACAGGAGGAAAAGCTTTGAGCCATTTGAAGGCGTGCTGGCCACGTGCTACATCTGTCCCCGGCAGCAGATCCCAGCGACTGTCTGAGCCGTGTCACACACCGCTGCAGAGATGTTACCAGGAGGCAGAAGGAAAGTGACAGTGGAATGAACATGAAAGCAAAAGACAATTGCAGCTAAGAGCAAGGGACGGGCTGTCCCTGACATACAGTTATCACTCTTCTTGAGTGCCTAAAAACACCCACAGGGAAAATGGAGCCTTTAAAAATGTAGGACAGAGACCCAAGAGCTGAAGAATATAAAGAGACAGTGGATTGCTATTTAGTCTTCCTCAACTCAGGTATATCTCTCAGTCCCATTGTGCTTCCTGGCAATTTTAGACCTACTCACTTATCAGCCCTCTGTAGCCAAGGGGCTTGCCAAATTATACGTAATATTTCCATCTCTTCTCTCCATCCAATGGAAGAGTATGCATTACTCAGGGCCTGCAAAAGTCTCAAAAAAAAAAAAAAAAAACCCAAAAAGCAAAGCTGTTTACCTTTTCCTGGTAAAGCTTATGAAGCCAGTTTGCAGCTTCCTTTTCATCTTGAGGGATATCTTCCAGAGGAAATCTCCTAGTTTAGTAGAGAGAATTAAAAAAAAAAAAAAAAAAAAGAAAGAAAAAAGAATTAAGGGAAAAGGTATTTGACTTTAGACCTCTACTAGGGAAGATCTTCCATTCAGTGAAGGGTATAAGCTAGAGGTAACACTGTTACTGATGGCAGAGGTCTTAGGGCAGAGAAGAACTGGAACTTAACTAACATTCCATTCTCCACCAAAAACACAGATCCCTAAGACAAAAGAAACTGTACAATTTCAGAGAACATTAGTAAAACAGGAATTCCCATTCAGATAGTGTTCTTTCTTCACTGGAACCACCACCAGTTGATTCCCAGTGACCTCAGACTGAGGCACCCAGAGCTGGGTGAAGACAAGCAAGTGGCAAACCCCAGGATAACTGTTTGTTACGTTTTGTTAGTGAAAACTCCATTTTGAAAGCAATTGGAGAGGTGGTTAAAAATTCGCTTCATAAGAACTCTAAGAAAAACATCGTCTACAGCAATGGCACTTCTCTCTCCTTGCCTCTCCAGCCCTACAGATTAAGGCATGCAGTTCTGGGTGCATATGAAGATTATGCCTCCCTCCAGGGACTGCCCTGACCTCACTAAGAACAGGCACCTTTTAAGAGCCTCTTTCCAAAAGTGAAGAGCCAACCATTTTTCTGCATTCTTTTATTTTCCAAGATAGGCCACTATCATGCTCATAAACGTATCGTCTCCTTTCTCAGTGGCACGTATCTCGGTCCTAGATCAATTCAGAAAGAAGTGGCTCGGTTCGTAAAGGCCAGGCACACACCTTACCCTCAGCTCAAACGTATTTTGGCAACACCCGGACTGTATCAGGGCCTTCTTACATCAGGGCAATAAGAACAGAAGGGTGACCTCTGGGAGGGCTCCAGACACAGTGATCCCAGATACAACTTATTTGCTACTGTTCAACCAGGGAATATGCTTCTGCAGTACGAACTAAAGCCTTTGAGTCTGCAGCAGCAGAGGGAAGATATTGCAATACATTTCTCTTAACGTCTGCATCCCATAAACGAAGTGAATACTAGATTTTACAGATTTACTTTCATTAGCTCTAACAGGAAGAGCTGCTCAACGAATAGAAATAGTGCTCAATAAAAGCTCAGTGAAAAATCACTTCCTGAACGCTCTCTGGTGAAGTTGTCACTGTATTGCTATCACCACTAGAGGGTACTCACAGCAGTAACATTTGTTTAGCTGATTATTTTCTCTGGAGCCAGTCTGGAGAAAGACTGGATCCTCTGCAGAGAACTAAGCTTCTTACCTCTGCACAGGTAACTGCATACGCACATACCAAGAACAAGAGCTTACGGGCTTCCTTTCTCTGAGCTAAGTCTGCTGGTACATTAAGGACATGTTTCATGTTCAGTAAAAAAAACCTGTAAAAATAGTTTCCTTATTCTCACAGCTTCCTCTCCAAAACAGAAAAAAAGATTCAAGTCTAGAAAAGCACCTTGGGAATGTTGATTCAGTCCACAAACATATTTTGATTTAAAATTATCTGAACATAGTAATTAGTTTCTTTAATAAGGTACAATTAGTAATTGTACCTGGCAACATCATCCTCGGGATTTTATAAGTCCAAACCTCTTGTAACTACTATTGAAAACTACATTTCTCTGCTTTCCTCCCACTACCTCACCAATAAATAAAACCAACTTGCATCTTCATTAGCAAGCCATAGGATATTTAACTGAACACAGCCGCTCGTCAACGTAGAGAGATGTACACCCATGCATGTGTACCCTGAATCTAGACATGCTACATGCACCTGCCACCAGTGTGGCATTACAGGTGGCAACCGCCTGACCAGCTGTTTTGTTAGCTGGTAACTTGTCTGCTCACTGTCTCCCTCAGGAATATGTCCGGCAAGGGTAAGGAATCAAAATGAAACTCTTGCAAATGAGTGACCCCATCTCTCTCCCCATCACCTCCACAGCCTGCTTTCCAACTGAAAAACTAAAATGTGGAAGTTGCAGTAGGTGAGAACAGAACTGGGACACGTGTCCTTCCCTTCCCCATTAGGCCTACGGCACACCCTGCTTCCCCTGGGATAGCATCCTTCCACTAACCTTGCTGCTGTACCTCAACACCATGGGTAATCGATGTGGTTCCCTACCAAGTCTTTCACCCTTGGAGGCTCTGGCAAGGCACACCTGTCCTGGAGAAGGACAACGTATAGAGCCAGTGGCACACATCTGCAATGTAGACACATGGCCAGAGGGGAAACGTGTGGGGCAGAGTACCAAGGCTTTTTTTTTTTTTCTCCTCCTCTTTTAAAAACCAAACATCCACAGAATGTAGCAACTTTTTCCAAAGTGTGGGGTGAAGTCCCCAGAGAGAACAACCAGGTCATTCATCAAGTGCAAATGTAAAAGGGAAAACAAGAAATTCAACGGGAAAGGATTGGTAGATTTTATGGTCACAAGGATGCCTTCAAAGGAGAAGGCAATGAGGAGAAAGCAAGAAAGAGAAAGCTTGTGTGTATGTGTGCATGGACATGTGTACTTGCTGCACGGAGTTAGATGTTAGCAGTTACTCTTTCAGGCAAGACAGTAATAAGGGATGTGAGGAATGTACCACCTCATTCATATGATGTCTGAATTTCAGCATTATTTAACTTCTAATCTGCTAATCAAACCATGTGAGAGAAAGAGAGAAACTAGAACAATAAGGAGCTTTATACCATTTACTACAAGAGACTATTCATGTTGGACAGGCTATTTATACTATGCATATGCTAGCAGGGGACTGGGAAAGGGGCAGAACAGTTTGTTTTCTACTACAGAGAAAAGAAAAATGCAGCCTAGTGCCCTCACTGCAAAAAACCTGGGGAAACCCTGTAACAACAATGTGATCATTCTAAGGCTTAAAAAGTCTGCCCAGTGCTCTCTGACCTGTTAGGTGATATCATGGGATCTCACACATGAAAGCAAACTAAACAAGGGGGAAATGGGGTGGCTTTTGTAGCCTGCAGAGAAGCTTGAAGGACAAGGAAAAGGGGACTACAGCAAAGGACATTACCCCGTAAAATCTGAATACACTTCAACATGTCAAAGTATGCATCTTAGGGCTCACCTCCATCATAATATGCTCACCTTACACACATATCTGCTTCATATTTCTTTCCATAAAGAATTCCTAATAAAGATGGGTTCTTGTTTCCTCTGAAATTTAGTGTTACATCATACACTGCTGAAACTGTTACAAAAAAGAAAATATGGCTGTTATATCAGCAATTCTAGCAACCACGTTGCCAGCATCCTTGCTTTAGACAGCAACAGAGGCTTGTGCAAGCCTTGCACTAATGACGTCAGGTAGCAGAGTCCTTTGCTATTTTGTGTTTCCATGTTGTATGTATCTGTATCAGCCACCTGACATTCCCATCTATGTAGCATGTGTGCTATCAAAACACAAGACAACTTTGTGAACTAAGCAACAGGGACACACATGAAATGTTTATTATTTTTAAAGGCTGGTATCCAAGAGCTATGTGGCACAAATTAACAGCTGACACGCTGAATGCTTATTATTGCCAACTCACTAGTTGTAATGGCTGTAATGAACAAGAGTATACTACACTGTGCTACACAGAGTATGCTAAGCAACACATCACAATTAATGCAAAGAACAAGCAGCAGCTTGCCAGTACCTGTTCCCCTGAGACACTGGACAGCAGTGGTGAAACCTTTGGTTCTGGGCAACAGGTGGTATTTCAGTTTAGGCAATCCCTTGGATTCAGCTACCTCCATACTGATACGATGCTTGGTCTCTGTAAAACGAGTTCCTTCACAGTACAGGAGAAACTAGCACAACGAGACAAAAGGCAAAAACAAGAACATCTTGAGATCAAAAGACACCATGCAGAATACTGAAAATTTGTGCAAGATAAACATACATCCATGCATGCGCACACACTTCAATTGTCTCATTTGATCATCAAGTATTAGGTATCAGCACCACCTCACAACTCATTTACAATTACATTTCATTTTAACAACACTAGTCCCAAATTTAAGGTGACAGTCTAAATGGTTATACCTAAAACATTTACTTAAAAAAAGAAAAATCTCTGAAGGCTTTTGCTGGCTGTTAAAGAACTAATCTACAAATCAGAAAAAGCAATCCAAATATCAGTACACGACCACTTTAGGAAAAAACTTACTAATCACTTCCTACCTTGTTTAAAATTTGTACTGTACAACCAGAATTACCCATCTGAAGACAAGACTTGTTTGTCTGAAAGCTTTTCTGACTAATTTTTTTTTTCCAATTTGTATCAGTTGTGTTC
>KL262064.1:7725-19935 GCA_000699545.1 Podiceps cristatus | reverse complement strand
TCCCTAAAACCTTTACCTTGTTCATCTTGTAAGGCACCAATCTGACTGTGGTACCCTAAGTAACTATTAAAGCCTTAAATCCTCCCATACTGATTTCAAGCAGCACAAACATTGATCTGTCCTTCTCCAACCTCTATATAGCCTCTGCTGTAGTTAAGAGAGATATCAGAAGCAACGCAAAGCCAAAAGCAGACAAACAAAGCCCTTCTCAAGGCCCTAGGCTGAATTTGTGTTTATCACTGGCCTTTCTGAAAGGTGGATATCATTCCCATTGTGCCAGCAATAAAAAACATTGCTGCATTTGAATGCACAAACCCTCTGCATGCCTGGCAAGCAACGGAGGGAGAGAAGGGCAGGTTGCTACTACTCTCTCACAGCAGTACCATGCAACACGAACAGTGCAATTCAAAAGAAAGACTTCTTGAATGCATCACTATAGAATCACAGAAGGGTTAGGGTTGGAGGGGTCCTTAAAGATCATCTAGTTCCATCCCCGCTGCCATGGGCAGGGATACCTTCCACTAGACCAGGTTGCTCAAAGCCCCATCCAGCCTGGCCTTGAATGCTTCCAGGGACGGGGCATCCTGTTCCAGTGCTTCATGACCCTCAAGAATGTCTTCCTTCTATCTAATCTAAATCTACCCTCTTTCAGTTTAAAGCCATTAGCCCTTGTCCAGTCACCACGTGCCCTTGTAAAAAGTTCCTCTCCAGCTTTCTTGTAGCCCCCCTTTAGGTACTGGAAGGCTGCTAGAAGCCTTTTCCTATAGGCCCGGAGCCTTCTCTCAGCCTGTCTTCATACGCGAGGTGCTCCAGCCCTCTGATCCTCTTTGTGGCCTCCTCTGGACCTGCTCCTACAGGCCCATGTCCTCCTTCTGTTGGGGGCCTCAGAGCTCAACACAGTATTACAAGTGGGGTCTCACAAGAGCGGAGTGGAGGAGAACAATCACACTTCTTCTGATGCAGCCTGGGATATGACCACCCTTCTGGGCTGTGAGCACACATTGCTGGGTAATGTTGAGCTTCTCATCAACCAACAGCCCCACATCCTACTCCTCAGAGCTGCTCTCAATCCATTCTCTGCCCAGCCTGTATTTGTGCTTGGGATTGCCCTGACCCATGTGCAGGACCTTGCACTTGGCCTTGTGGAACTTCATGAGGTCCACATGGGCCTTCCTCTCAAGTCTATCAACGTCCTTCTGGATGGCATCCCTTCCTTCCAGTGTGTCGACCGCACCACACAGCTTGGTGACAGTTGGCAAACTTGCTGAGGGTGCACTCAGTCCCACTGCCCATGTTGCCAAAGATGTTAAACAGCGCCAGTCCCAATACTGATCCCTGAGGAACGCCACTCATCACTAGTCTCCACTTGGACATCAATGACGGCACGGCAACTCTGAGTGTGACCATCCAGCCAACTCCTTATCCACTGAGTGGTCCATCAGTCAAATCCATGTCTCTCCAATTTAGAGACAAGGATGTCATGCAGGACAGTGTCAAATGCTTTGCACAAGTCCAGGTAGATGACATCAGTTGCTCTTCCCTTATCCACCAACACTGTAACTCTGTCACAGAAGGCCACCAAATTTGTTAGGCACAATTTGCCCTTAGTGAAGCCATGTTGTCTGTCACCAATCACCTCCTTATTTTCCATGTGCCTTAGCACAGTTCCCAGGAGGATCTGCTCCATGATCTTGTCGGGCGGAGGTGAAACTGACTCGCCTGTAGTTCCCCAGATCTTCCTTTTTTCTCTTTTTGAAAATGGTGTTATGTTTCTCCTTTTCGAGTCAGTGGGAACTTCACTGGACTGCCACAACTTCTCAAATATGATGGACAGTAGCTTAGCAACTTCATCCACCAGTTCCTCAGGACCTGTGGATGCATCTCATCAGGTCCCATGAACTTGTACACCTTCAGGTTCCTTACATGGTCTTGAACCTGATCTTCTACAGTCCCCGTCCTTGCCTTCTTGGATGGTGTGGCTAGAGCACTTGCCAGTGAGGACAAAGGTAAAAAAGTCATTGAGTACCTCAGCCATCTCCATATCCCAGGTAACCAGGTCTCCCATTTCTTTCTGGAGAGGGCCCACGTTTTGCCTAGTCTTTCTTTTATCATCTGCTATTTGTCAGTACTGTGGTTGCTTGACTTTCTCTGTAGCATATCCACACATACTGTGCACCGCAAAATACTACGTTAAATGAATGTTGAAACCGCAAAGCCATAGACATGAGAGTTAGACCTGCCAGAGTACAGTGAGGGAAGGGGAGCTGATCCTACAATCTTCATTTGGCCCTTGAGGGCACGTTCATTATTAAAACCTGACCAACCATCACCACCAAGTGGTGAGGACAGCACCAGGTACAGAGTGTAACATTGCAATCTCAACCCCAGTCTGCAATGCAAGCTCTTTCCTCTATACCAAATTCTCACCCTCTTCTATTCAATGGGCGCAGTGATCCTTCTGGAGCAAGTATGAGAGCAAGGTACAGACTGTGCTGCAGTGCCTGTGTAAGACAGACCTTACGAAGGAAGGTTGCACAGACAGCCTTAACTGTGGCATTTGGAATGCCCAAAAAATAGGAAATTGATTTACTCAAGTCAATTTTAATCATGATTTAAATTACCAAGCAGGAAGTCTTGATTTAAATAATCAATGCTAACTACGTCTTGCATTTATATTTTCTAATTGTTTTCCCTAGAGACTAGTCCTTGGTTCTCAACTGTAGAAACATTAAAATGTATAGATTTGCAACTAAAGTAGTCTTGAGATTTTTTTAATTGGTAGGGTTTTTTCCTTCCCCCCCCCCCCAACACTAATCAGGAACATATATTAGATGTAGTTCATATCTATATATTCAAGCAATTAAGTAGTTTAAAATACACTCTCCAGATTCTTATTTTCTATATCCTTGTAATGACAGAAAATCACAAATGACGCATTCACAATATACTAGTTAAGGCTTACTGTTTCACTATTCATTTTAACAAGCTGTACTAGATAATATCGAAAAATCACTTAAAATTCACCAAAAGCCTCTTAAAATGCTTTATGAGCCAAGTAACTGTACATTACATGCGCTGCTATAAAAGCAAACCAGTAAATTTATCAAAACATTTGCATTCAAAGCTGAAAGAAGGTTTATAGCTTGATTATTATAGCACTGTGTTGCTGCAGTAAAGTCTAACAACATTGCACATAATGAAACGTAGATGTTTCACCCTTGACTTCAAATAATGTCAAAATAAAAAGTAAAAATAACTGCAAAAGCAGATGTAAGCTTGCCATATGTTCTCATAGAGACTTTTGGGGAAACCTGTTATTTCACAGATCAATGAACATACTAAAAAGACCCTCCTATTCAAGTCCATGGTCTGTGCATCCCCCCTCCCCAATTCACTCACTCTCCAGAAAATACTTTTTTTTTTTTTGTTTATATGTCTTTTTAGCCTACCTCAGAAAATGCAGCTTAAGGTTATATAGATTTAATAGTCAAATATGGGCTGTTATTTATTTTTAAATGTAAAAATAAGTTCAGACAAAATTAACAAGTATTACACAAGCCTGACTTACAAATATTGTCAAGCTTCTGATCACCTATGCAAGCTTCTGGACTGTTTCCCAAATGACTTCCTTTACCAACAGGCAAACAGAGCAACACTTTACCAGCATATCCCAAAAGACCTGAAACAGCGCACAGGTTTTCCTTAACAACACTTGAAGAAAATAGTGAGCAGACTTTCTCCTGATATACAAGGCCACAGTACCACATAAGTATCTCCGTCACCATTTCACTTCTAGCAGTCAATACTAGAGGAGGGACTTGACACTTACCCACATATATTCAGGATAATCAGCCAAACGTCTTAGTCCTTTAATAACCGTATCTCTGTCTTCTTCCCATTTCCTTTTGCAGAAAACAATCTCAAGGAAGTACCACGTCCAGCCAATTAGGGGCACATATAGAAGCTCCCTCTTAGCAAGAACTTTGGAACTCTTGGAGAAAAACAAAAAAAATAACAATCCAAAAATGTCATTTGCTGATTTGTACAAGGAGATCAAACAAAGACACTGAAGCTAAGATAACTAAGAGTTGATGGAGTTATATCTGGAAAACTCAAATGCAAAGAAACTGTACGTGCATAGGTTTTAGGTAGACCTATAGTCCTCCAGGACAACGCATGGCCCCACATACCCCTAGCACTCCAAAGCGCTCTGTCATAGTCCATCCGCACAAGAAGTCGATTTCAAAGTTGTGATTCAAGATGATGATGACATGTTCTTTCCCAAAGGTGTTCACCGTGGCCTCATCTGAGAACAAGGTGCACTCTGTACCTGACCACCATTCCAGCAGCATTACCAACTCTGATAAACATGAAGACGGAGAGAGGAGTTAGGGGTGCTGCTTACAGAAAACATTTAACATTTCATCTCCAGCCCCATTCAGCGCCTAATCTCTTCCGACTCCAAATAATACTGTCACCTTTTCAATCCAACCCAGTAGACATAAAATGAGAGCTTAGACAAGTATAGACCAAATAACATCACCATCCTTGAGCAGTATTTAAGGCACTAGATGTTAAATTATCTATAATGCATACAAGTTTTTAACAGTGACAAGTTTGGGCATTTATTATGAATGTGAAATTTCACGATCTCTGGAAAAGAACCCAAAACTGTGTGCCTGAAAACAGACAGTTGAGTCGTTGATTGCTCTGCTAAATGAGTACAGTTTCTCCCAGGTGGAATACAAATTATGCATAGATGCAGCCTAATGCTTTTACTCAAGATGAAACAAGGTTTATGGAGGTAAACAGACCAATAAAGGGCTTTTAAAGGGATACAGTGCCATAGATCTTCTGCAATAGATTTGAATATCAGAACACAGGACTCTAATCATTCTGTATTATGGTCATCAGCACAAAGTCAGAAACACCATAAAATCGAGCTAATTTATCAAAATACTCAAGCAAAGCCAGAAATGGTAAATTGTGTCTCTATTTTTTTCACTGCAAAAGAAAGAATAAGCCCTTTCTCCTCTATCTTCTCCAGCTTTTCAATATCCCAGTGTCTCTCTTGCTCCACTCTGAACATTTTTCGTTACTCATTCTTCTTATCCCTCCCCTCCTTTTTTTTTTTTTTTTTTCACCTTAAAAACCCCTTCCACTTAAATTCAACACTCACTGAATGTAGTTGCTATGGTCAGCCTATTTCTCTCATTTCAGTACAGACAGACAGATGGAAGGCATTGCTTCTATCATGCGATAACTATAAAAAGTAAGAGAATAGTCCATTCTCCCAGTAGGAAGATTTGCTTCCATACAAACTGTAGTCATTGACATTTTCTCATTTCAATGAGGTATGGAGGCAATCAAAATTTGGTTGCACAAATATGGCAGTTAAAAAGTCCAGCTCTTCCCACATTACTATGAGAAACTTGCAGCGTCAAAACTGGAAGGCACCCCCTTGATACTCTACATCAAGTTCTGCCACACAGTACTTCAGCTTTCCATTGAGAGGCCCCGGTTTTGCAAAATGGAGCCGTGCCTTCCTGCACAAGGGCTTCTGATCAGTGGGATGACAACAGGGTAATCTATCCATACTGCTAAATAAGAGTGGATCCAGTTTTGGAACACATTAGAGAGAAGGCAAACACAGTATTTGGGTGAATGACAGGGAAAAACAATCCTGGTCTGCTGAAGATACATAGCTTCTCTAGCCCTCTTTGTTTTCACTTGTATCCCACATGTGACCATTTATCCACCAGGTTATCCCCCTGTATCATTTTCAAGACTCACTCATTTGGAGGCATGACAAAGTTATGCAACTTGCTGATCAAGACAGTGTAACCCTGTAAACTGGAAATACAACAGAGGAAAGACAGAATAATAGGTTATACCAACTAAATATTTCTATCATTGCTTTCCAGTTTTGTTGTCTTTGCAAATGATGTGATCGCTTACCTGCCTTGCTCTGGTTATCCTGGCTCAGTAATAGGGGAAAGAGCACTGCAAAAGTGTCCTCAGTTGAGAGCTATGCTCTTCAAGCAGGTGGCCAGGAGAACAGAGCAGTGGTACCAAACACAGTGTGGTACTCTGAGTGATTTACCCTTTCCATTACTGTCTATGTGCTAAGGGGAAACATCTCCACTACTTGCTACAGTCGCTGCATTTTCTTATCAAAAATACAATAAAGTGGGTGTGTTGTTTCTTCAAAATCAGAAAAAAAGTTCTGCAGAGGCAGGTGTGGATGATTTTCTGCAGAGCATTTCTTGTACCATTCACTCTAAAATAGTGGAGGAAGCTTTTTGAGAGATTTCCCTGAGTTCATAGTGAGAGAGGAGGGTTGGTGAGCCAGAGAAGTAATACAAGGAAACAGATTGTCCTTTACAAGGATACTGATAAATGATGTAATTATAAGCGGGAATGGGCTCGTTTCCTTTTTTTTTTTTTTTTTTGGTGCGTGGGTTACGGCTATTTTGCACGGCACCAATCCTGCAGATTCTACAGCAAGCCCATCCTTCTGAGTGAAGGGATGGCAACACTTGTGCTGCTTGGGATACCTCCTGCAGAGGACAGGCAACACCTTGTTATAACAAACCCCCTCCTGCATCTGGGGTTCCCGCACGTCAAAGTGGGCAGGTTTACAGCCTCGCAAGCCACCTGGAAAAAAAGCAAACAAGGCACAGCACACCTCTCAGTTTAACGCACTAACATTTGAGAGATTATTTTTGCAACCGGAGTAAATCAAATGCGCTGCACTCTCAAAAGGTGCAAGTCATCCGAAAGGAGCTGATGTAGGAGAGCTTGCAGTACAGACTACCTGCCGTGAGTTACACGCACTGCAAAGGGCTTACGTTGAGGCCAGAGCCCGACAGACGTTTTTTCCCCAAATGTCTGCCATTAACACTAGATAGGCTCTATCTCCTTCCCCTTCTGAAGCTCTGCTTCATGTGTTTGAGAAGAGATACAGTAAGAATGGAGCCTGGTTTTCAGCGGGATATAGTACATAGCCAGATACACAACCACCTGTGTATCTATCCCTGCCCATCGATCCTCTGCCAGGCAGGCAGAGCAGCTCCTGTTACAGACAGTCCTGACACGAACACCCTCAGCCTAAAACTAAACAGCTTGGAGTAAGCGAGCAAAGCACAGCATCTGGAACAGAGCACCAACCTACAGGTTCATTGCCAAAAGGCTTCCACATAACGGAATATATTTCATTATGAATGGCAAGATTTGAACTGCTGCATTTACACGGCTTACTTAATTCGTTATAAATCACAACTGAAGTGCATATTCTGTCAGCTCTTCCATTACAGGCCATCACTCTGCAATCCCTTACAACATGTACATTAATTTTCCTAGTTTAATTTCTCAGTCATTTAATTTATAATAGGCTATACACAAGGGGTTATCCTAGGTACAACCCAATTATCTACTCAGCTTCTCCAAACCTTTTTGAACCATAGTGCAGGTTATTTCAGGGTATACAAGATATTTGTCAGCTCTTCCATTACAGGCCATCACTCTGCAATCCCTTACAACATGTACATTAATTTTCCTAGTTTAATTTCTCAGTCATTTAATTTATAATAGGCTATACACAAGGGGTTATCCTAGGTACAACCCAATTATCTACTCAGCTTCTCCAAACCTTTTTGAACCATAGTGCAGGTTATTTCGGGGTATACAAGATATAATAGCATTTAAAATGTGATTTTTCCATGCACAATGCTAACCTGTGGAAATCAAGGGTCTCAACCCACAAGCCTTACTGGCACAAGTAGCTCATATGCTCAGAAAAGCCAGACTATTAGTGCCACAACAGTTCTCAGGATAAGATCAAATTCTAGATTATTAAAACCACATTAAGAAATTCTTACAAGCAAATTAAAAAAACCCACAAACAACCCATATACCCCCACTCCCCTCCAACCAAGCTGATTTTTAAATTTCTACCTATCAGTTCTTCCATTATAATATCTTTTTCTCCTGACAGTTTGCCTCTACTCTCTATTTAACTTCCTTTCTCCTGTACTTCTCAGACAACATTCTCAATAGGTAGGACAAAAAACACAGGAAGGACAACAAGCTTAAAAAGAAACTGAACAAGATACTTTGGAGAGGTTTTGTTAGTAGCACTTCATATTGATGATTTAAGAAATGTGGGTGCCTGTCAGTGGACCGCTCAACTGTAATTTGAGTACTCATTTAGGTGACTCATTCACCCGAAGTGGGAGTTGCCTGCTGAGCTGAGCACTAAGGTAAGTGGCCATACATACTGGGAGGGGATGGAGAATGGAAACAAGTTAGATGATTCACTGCTGAAACAGGAGTTGACATTTGGACTAAGGAGCCTTCTAAACATTCATTTCAGAAATCGAATCCCCTGTTAAGCTGTATGAGGGAAAAAAAAAAAAAAAAGGCAAGCCATCCACAGGGAAGAAGTTTGCTCTCCTCTTTCAGACCTTAGCAAAAGCAGCTGCACTTGCTGTAGAGCCATCCCACAGGCGGAAGACAGTGAAGAATTGCTCACAAGAGGAGACACTGGCATCACAGATTGACACTGCAGGGTGCAAAAGGACTCTGAACTTGTCACACAGTCCAGCTGTAGAGTCATCAGACACCTCTCTCTACAGACCACACAGTTGACTTGGGCTCTGAAGTGGTCAATATCACATGTATGCTCACTACCTGAAGCGGCCTCTCTGAATTCCCCCTTCCCTATCACTTAGCACAGGTTGATACTGGCTGAAGATGGTACTGAGATAGAATCAGCAATTCCTACCAGTCAGGATAAGATTGGGGGTGGAGAAGAGCTTTATTTCCCACTTTACTGAACAACAGTGAGACCATATGCATCAGTCCCTTGATTTTTAATGTTTTCCCAATATTTCAGAAAGATGGCTGCTTTGAACTGCTCTCAAAGAGTCTACATCTAACTCATTGCTTCTCTCTCTCTCCTGTGTCTGTGTGTGTATATGTATATGTGTGCATAGATGTTTTTTTCTTTAATTAACAGAAAGAGAAACAAAAAACACTCCCTCCCCCACTCCCAGCCCTCACATCCCCCTTCAAGCATACTCACGGCTCCAAAGCGAATAGGCAAGGCGACAGTTTACTCGGCGATAAAACTGCTTGTTTATGGGCCAGAGGACTAGCGTGCATAGTTGAATGAAGTTAATGATCAGTCCACTCACAACAAAGACAAACCCAATGAGGAGGTGAACTATGAACTGGGTCTTCAGAAAGGCAATGAAGCCCATGATAACCACTCAGAAGCGTGTGCAAGGGCCGTCACTCAGAATAATTGACCTGAAAGAGAAAGAAAAGAATCAAATGGAGGCTTGATTTACAAGCCCCGAGGAAGGGCAAAGTGAGCGTCCAGTCCATGCAACAGGAACCCAACCCAATAAGCACTCCCATCTCCACCCCTGACTCATTCAGATCTTCACACAACAAACTGTCAGCGGTGCGAAATCACTTCCAAAAATTAGAAGGAATCATTATTTGAATTTACAGCCCACCAAGATGATTATTGTTTGCTGAAGATGAATCTCACACCGCTATTTTTTTTATGGGACTTAGTGCTGGGAGGAACGCAAACCCTTGTGCCCACAGTGAAGCAGTCGAGCCCGGATTGGTAACCAAGCTGCACTGTGACTGCTGTACCTTCAGGGGCTGCTGTCCCTGAACTGCAACCAGAGCCTCAGCCCCCCGCACCCATTAAATGGCATGCAGAGCCTCTGGAGCTGCATAACCAACCGATGCCTTCCTGGCCTGCCTTCAAAGCCACCACCCTGTACACACTTCTCCCGAAAAAGCACTGAGCGAGGGCTGCTGGGGTCTACAGACACTTCCTTACGCATTTGCTTTGACTAGAGGAGTACAGCAGTCCATCTAGGGAGCAGGCTCTTCACCCTGCAGCAAATTTCACAATGAAAAGAGCGGGCCTGGTCACGCAGAGCATCAGTGTGGCAAACACAGAAATGGAAATCAGGTATTCCCATGCTGGAGTGAGTTTTGTAATTTCTTTCTTTGTCAAGACACAGTTTCATGACCAAATACACCAGTTAGCTGGTGTGTGTGTAAAACAACAGAAAAACCTTAGGCTATGTAGCAGTACCAACTTGATCTGCAACAGGCTTTGGTGCAGAATCTTGATTCCACTGAACTAGCCAGAGCACTTAACTCTGAGCACATGCCATATTTACACCAAGTGCAGAAAGATGGGTGATGTCTGAACCAGCAGCAAGTCATAAGAGCTTAAAAAACCAAGTCTGATCCAATACAAATCCTACCAATACAAAGTTAACCCAACAAAATGTATCTAACAAGCCACCAGTCTGAGTTTATTCCAAACCCTGCATTATCTGGCACTGGCCTTTTTGACCTGCTGGGTGTTAGAAGCCCTACAACTAGGCCAACTATGCCATCAACAGCCTCAACGTCTCACCCAAAAAATAAAAGCATGACCCTAATTTTCTGCCACAGCCAAATACACTCTGTCATTGCAAGTGTGGTAAGTGACCAGAACAACCAGTAGATGGTAACAAACACATTTGACAAGTCAAGCATCCAAAGGTGATGCAGAAGTTCCTGATGCCTGGAAATAAAGTACCTGCCAGCTGTGAGGAACCAAACCATTTTCGTTTGCCACCTGCTTAGAGTATAGTGCTATTTATAAAACACAACAGCAATTTTACTTGTGAAAGCTTGTTTTCTACTGTCTCTTCTACAAATCAAGTACTGTCTTTCAATGCACAGAGCATCTAGCTTTTGCGCAATTAAAATCTATTTGCAACATTAGTAATCTACCCACTTCAGAAGCACGTTATAGAGGGGAAAACAAAGGCTGTTTCAATAGAGCCACTATTGTGCCTACCACAGAAAGCAAAGACGAATAAGCCGATATTGAAGCTTATGATGAATAATCTAAATTCTCCCGATGTTTTCCTGTAAGAATGGAAGAAACATTCCTTCCACTAATAAACCGCTTTAAAAACAGCTGTTGGGAAGTAGACACTTGTGTTTAAAAAGAAACGAATGGAGCTCTCCTTCCTCTCCCCTCCCCAAAGGGTTGCAGGGTACAGTTGTCTCACATGGCAAAACACCGCAACAGCGTTCACACGTGCTGTATGGGAGGCAGCCATGGTGTTCTGGGTGTGACTTGCTAACACAGCAATGGGCTCTTTTATCTTTTACACTGGCATGTTCTTCAAGTCATTGTATCAAGTATCACCAAACATTAAACACCAAGTTCTTCACTTCCGAGTCTCATTCTCTTCATCTGGTTTCTCTCAAAAAAAACCCCAACCCAGTTCAAGCAAACCAGAAAAGAACAATCTCCCTCCCTGCACACCCCCTCCCCCCAACTATTTTTTTAATCCCTACTTGCCTTCTGTACAGCCGTGTGCAAGCAGCCTTGCTGATGACCACGTGTGTCAGTCATTAGTCCAGTACCGACCGCCTTTCAATGCACAGCTTGGCTCCTTCAGGACAAGGGCCCAAAGCACATACCAACAGCACAAGGAAGAATAAAAATGTCAAGTATTATCCTCAAATAAAATGGTTTGGCTTCACTTCCACCACTTCTTTGCTTTGAGCAAAGTCTGGAGCACTGTGGTATTTGTTCCTTACGTTAAGGACATTGCCAAACCACAGACCCCAAAGGACACATCCCTTTTTACCAGACAGAAAGCTGGAGATGTTGCAGCATGTTCCTTCTCCAGCGTTGTTGCACATGGAAGACAGGATTTATCCCTCTTGCACCAGTGCCCTGCCCCTGGGCACGTTGGGCACCGCCTCGCTCCAGCGACGCTCCAGAGCTACGTGGCTCTGGCTGGCAACCCAGCACTGCCGGCTCGTGCGCCGGCAGCTGGGCTCACTGCACCCCTGCCCTGTGCTTCCGGGGATTGCAAGTCTTCCCGGTGCCACTCCAGGGTAAAGAGAACGGCAGCCAAAGCATAGCTGGTTCCTCTCTGGCACCTTTTGAGGGCAGCGTTTGCCCAATTGCTCCATAAAGCACAGCTGGCTTACCTGCACTTCCTCTTAAAATGGACAGGGATCAACTGAAAAATGGGTCAGTCTTGTTGTCTGATCTTTCCAGTTTGAATGCTGGATGAAGAACCTGCCAGTGTCCCTTTTGCCAATCCCTCACTTAATTGTATTTGACTTTTAAGATAATTAGAAGTTAATCTTAACCCAGGAATT
>KL262062.1:0-21461 GCA_000699545.1 Podiceps cristatus | reverse complement strand
GACCAGCGCCCTGGCACCTGCCTAGCCACACTGGATGGCCACCACGGCTTTGAACCGTGGGTGCTCCCAGGGTTAAGATGAAATGGACAAAAGGAAGAGCTGTAAATGTAGGCAGCTGGCTACTAGGAGTGAATGGTGGCCGGTTGCTTATAGGCAAGCCAGAAGTCCAGAAGGGGTACAGAGAATGGAGCTAGACTGACACTTAAAAATTAAAAGAAGGTTTGAAAACAGGGAAATCAGAGATCAGCAGTATGGAGTCACTGGTAATAGGTGACGGAGACTTCATTCACAAGTGAAGATTCACAGCCACCCCACATCAGTGCTGCTACCTGATGACTCGTATCCAAAAAAAGAAAAATACATTAATGCACGTCATCTACAACCCACCTCAAAATATAAAGATTCTCGGTAGCAAGTCCAGTTAAGAGTTTAATAAATGATTGAATGATGAAGCCATTCCTGTAGAGTCTGCAGGGTGGACACCAGGCAAATGTGATCTGCTGAGAGCAGGCAGCCAACACTTCTTTCAGTCTCCAGCTCTGCTGATCTGGGGGTCTTCCCAGAATAGTGATGCAACCTGAATATCACTTGAAGGAAAGTATGTATTAAATGGAAAAAAAAAAAAAAAGGCTAGGGAAAAATCAGATTTGACAATCCAAAAGTATGTATTAATATATATTAGATCTACTCAAGGCACAAGGGTGCACTCAGATAGCACGTAATGTGTATGCTGGCGATTCAGAAGGAGATCAGTCAGGGTAATATTACAGACATTTATCTGTGCTGCTTTGATCAAGTTTTCTTTTGATGTTTCCTGAGTCAAAAAAATGCTCAAGCAAAGGATTTCTGTCTACATTTTGATACTTGTGCTTCTAAAGAGAGTCATTAAATGACTAGGCCCATGAAATATGAGAAACAAACCTCAGCATCTGTGCATACTTGTGTATGATCCATCCAGTGTTTGCTATGCCCATCTTTTCCTGGTTCTTCTCTAGAGTGGGTTTAAGGAGTGAAAAAACTTGTTCATTTCCTCAGAGTTTAAAATACTTCATTATTTTCTGTGTGGATCAGCCAATAACCATCTCTGTCAGGTGCAAATGCATTTTGATGGCCAGGCATCTAACACAGCTACAGCAGTTTGGAATCATACATGAGCCTAGAGAACAACATTACTAACTTAATAAAAGAAAAATCTTTTTTTAGATGGCAATGGAGGACCCTTTGGGAGAAATACATGCCTGAAGAGTCAACAGAGCCTGGCATAAGCGTGTACATGGCTCTGTATTTCTGACAGCATTAGAAGTGTGTCTCTCATCAGAGTTACCAGAAGACTGCCTGGCGTAGCTGTAGAGTTCAGCAGAAGCTTAAGTTCTGGCGCCACTAGTGTACACAGACCCGCAGCTGGCATCAAACGCTCACAGAGGAAGCAAGAGACCATTTGGCTGACACCTCAGTTGTGATGGGTGCTGTCCCCCACTTTGCCCCGTAGCCGTTTCTCATCTACCTAGACTTGGTTGATGTCCGTTACTTGGCAAGTGTCATAGTGTTATGGCATAGTCGGTGCTATTTCATGAACATGATAGACACTAGTAAGTTGCACAGTTATGCCCATACAACAGTCTGCTTGTTTTAGAGTTTACCTATTGTCATGCAATAATAATAAGCCAGATCCAGTCTGGCCGCTGGCAATGTGAAATACTGCTGTATCATCAGAGGAATGTGATTTACAAAACACTTGTCTCCCAAGGAGAGCCTCAGAAGAAAGTGTGTTCTATTTCTTTCATATTCTCAAAAAAAAAGCATGGCATGGTATTTTTATTACTCTAATATCCAATATTCAACCCTGTTTGGACTCTACTATATTTTCTATCATTGCAAGTTTCTCTCTATTTGTATATTTGTTATAAAAGTGGGTTAGGCGAGTTTATTTCTTCATAAGGAGATGTCATAATTTCAAGTTAACAGGTCTTTATATGTTGAAAATGCACTTAAATTATATGCAGTCCCACAGAAACACATTACTTCATAAAGCTGGAAAGCAAACAGTTGGAGCAACACTTCATAGAATCATAGAATCACAGAATGTTTTGGGTTGGAAGGGACCGCTAGCGGTCATCTAGTCCAACCCCCCTGCAATGAGAAGGGACACCATTACCTAGACCAGGTTGCTCAGAGCCGCATCCAACCTGGTCGTCTTCTTACACTTCTTACACTTTTTTGGACTATCTGTGCTAACTTACTTTTCCCATTTACCTTTGACCAACCGAAGAATTAGAGGGCCTGACTGATAATGAAAGTGCAAAAGGACTTTCAACCAGGCTAAGTGATGACACATCAAAAGAGCAAAAAGGATTATTCGTATCAGAGTTTACCATGGATGGGGAATCATCTCACAATGAAATGCTAATTGAAGTGATTTTAAACTAAACTGACAGAATTAGTGGTAGTGAATCACAAGGGTCGCAAAGTGCTTGTCCAAGAGTTGTGCAGTAACTGTCACAAATTGTCCATTGTACCAGAGAGAGAAAAGGTGGCAAATATGTTCACGGCTCTGGGTCTTTCAAATGGCCAAGTCCGATTTCTTTACCAGAAAAAGACTCTGTGAAAGAGATCAAATGAAGCATGGTAAGAACTGAGCTTCTCAAATTCATTTCAATAAACACTGACAAAAGACACATGTATTTTTTCTTTCACATTCATTGTTCAATCTATATGAAATATTCAATACGAATATGAGTCCAGTGCAGTTGCTATGTATTAGGACATTGCATAAATGACATGAGTAGGAATGTCTTATCTAATTTTCATATTACGATAATTCCTTAAGCATTTAGTGTTGTTTTGAAGGAAACCCAGAGGAAACGAAACCTCGAAACCTTTGACATTAATGGAGCAGGACGAGACCGATAATTCCTATTGACGTGCTGAATGCAGAAGCAGTTCTTAGAGGTCTAGTGCTGTTCCACAGTGCTGGGACTCAAGACAAGTCTCATCCTTTTTCTAGATCAGAAAAACTTAAATTTTATCAGGAAACATCAGTTTTGATCTCTGCTTCCATTTCCCAGACTTGGATTTTCTTAGCTCTTGATTGCTCTCTGTATTTTAGATCCCCTTTCCAGAACTGGGCTCCTCACTCCGCTCCCTGGTGGAGCTTATCCTTTTGACTGAGTGTTCTTAGCTTTGGCCAAGCTTCTCATCTGCACAGGAGCTATCAAGCCACGATCAATTAAATAGACTTATGTGTCTGCTTCAATTTTGGTTAATAATATAGTGGTTTCCAAAGGCAAGCTAAAGCACTTTGGGGCTAAATTAAAGCAAAAGAGCTGAAATCGTGCCAGAGATGTGTGTGACAGATAAGATTAACAGCACTTAGTTTTTGTTTACTTTCCTCTTTAGCAGTTTTTTTTCAAATGAAGTATTTTCTACAAAGTCTTAAAAGTATTTAAACCCTAATAGAATAGAACCCCTGTGGAGTAATTATTATCACTTCTCGAGATATCTTATAATTCACTGTTATCTCTTCCCTGGAGTATGATTTAATTACTGCCATATCGTATGCATTGTATTTTGTCTAATGTGACTGCTGCTGATGAGCAAGCATTGCTGAAAGCTGATAATGAGTTAGGCATCTGAAATCTCACCTAAACGGAGGTTAGAAATTGGTGCTCCTGGTGATGATTAACTGATGTTTATTTCACAATTATAAATAAAGCTCTACTGCCTAATTGTCATTTTGCAGAATGTTTTTTCACTATGTCTTTCGGATTTAGAATAATCAGTATTTCTGTGGTTTTGGGTTTTGTAGTATAGAAGGCAATTTGCAAAAGTTGTTGGGCAGGAAGCAGCGTGCGTTACCTTAGTGAGCAATTTAAGCACAGATGGTTTTGGAAGATAAATTTGTCACATGACTCCAAGCCACAGCGAAAACACTTTGCAGACTACCAGAACTGAGGTTTGAATATTTTCGGTGGGTGAATAATGTGAACTACATTTGCAAAAATAATATTTACTGCATGCCACAAGGATTAATATTGAAGACATCAAAATAGCTCAAACAGAGGCCCTTGCTGCCAGTTGAACTTTAGGAAATGAAAGACTTGAGTAAGTGCTCCGGGCATGGGTGACCTGATGTCTTAATCCAGCTGCCATTTGTTATTAGAAAACAAAAATCTTTGCTTGTCATGATTATCCCTCTCTGCTTCTGAGGTTTTATTTAGAACTCATCTTTCACCACTATCAGAGATGCCTGTGTTCCTGGATCTCACAAAGTCAAAACATTTTTACTTTCCCTTATTCTGGAGGAAGAAAAACATACAGAAATCCCACAAGTACAGAAATCATTGCTTCTAGTGGCTACAAACAAGTACTTTATATATATATGAGATCTACTACCTGGGAAAAGCTTCTGTCTCTATTACATCTGAAGTGAATGTTTAGCATTTCTCCTCAATAATCCCAAAGGAGACGATACCTCTGCTAGAGGATATATCCCAACACGCTTTGCAAAGGCAGGTAAACAGAAAGTCATCACACATCCCGGTTTTCCTTTTGATGTTGCCAGCAACTTCTCCTGGGGTCATTCTAAATTCATTAGTCATAAAATTATAATTGTGTTGGTTTTTCCCGAGAGGTTTTGTGAGAACGGGTAGATTTTGCTCAGTGCTTACCGCAAGCGCACGAGCGAAATGAACACTTGCTCAGGAAATGAGCAGGCTTTGATGAGAAGGGAAATGGTGAAGGAGCATAAGCAGTATCCAAGCTGTGCTTCTGCCTGACATTAAACAACACATGTTCAACGTTTCATGACAAACTGATACACAGCAGAAAGTTATTGAACAAAATCCTCCTGTTGGAGAAACTTGCCAGGGTCACTATTGTGCCAGAAGCTCAATGGTAGAGATTTCAAGAAGCCATATCATGATGCAGTGTCACTGGCAGATATTTTAAGAAGTAATGAAAAGTGATGATTTGCACTGATTTTTATCACCCTAAAAATTGCCTCTTCTGCAGTGTCCTGGTCAATATTGACACCCAGTCACCTTAAGCCTCGTTCTTGCTTATGGAGCAGAGAAGAGGAATTTCTCCATGTCTGGGAACAGCCACGGACGAGCCAGCACAGGCATGCCATTCACCCTGGTACCTTGCTCACCAGATCAAGAGAAACTTCCTTCCTCTCCGTGCCCTGGATCTGCATTACCAGGGCACTGGCACCAGAATTAGTGCCTTGCCTCTTTTTGGCCAGAAGATCCCACACAGATGTGCCTTCACCTAGTTGGAAGTGATGGATGTTTACTGTTTTGCAGCCTTGTAGATACCTGTGTGCCCAGATGATTAAACTGTTTCAGTGCTCTCTTCCCGCAGTTTGACAGTCATTCGAGTGCTTCTGTCAAGCATGTTTAGATGCCTATTAACTAGCAGGGAGTTTTGAGATCTGTTTTCTACCCGTATGCCATAGCACTGCCAATCTGTCCCCACGCTTCTGCTAAAAGCAAGGTAAGTTCCCCGGTGCCTAGACCACCTGGCATGAGTTGCTGGCAGACCACATTTCTCAGGGAAAGATGCTTGGCATCTTTCCCAAAAGAAAAGTTCACTACTAGTAACCAGCTTCCACATTTGGTGCAATCGTCACGTCCATGTCCCCAGGGCTGACTCTTGCAGCTCCGGCTGCTCTGTGCCTGCTGAGTAGGCCAGGAACCCCTCAATACATGAATAGAAAGGTAAATGTGAAGAAATGATGGGGCATGGTGAGTGTAAAGAAAGCAGATAAGAAAATGACATTAAAAAATTAAAAGATGTTTCTTTCCCTAATTAAAGAAATGCAACATTCAGGTAGTGAGACATTGGCACCTCCCTCACCCAGGCGTGCTTGAAACTCTAAAACGAAAAGACCCTTTGGATGCCTTCACAGAATCACAGAACAGCAGGGGTTTTCACGTGAGGTGTACTCAAGCTCTTCCTGGGGCAGAACAAATGGGGAGTCATTCAGGCACAAGGCTGAACATCGCCATCCCTTCCTATCACCTCCCCACTTGCAGCTCTCTGAATAAATGCTTCCAACCTCAAATGAATCGAGAGTCTTACATCAGTTATTAGTTTTAACTAAACATGTCCTAAGTACATAAAAATATGTACTTCATATGCTTCATTTGTATTTGCTTGCCCTAAACCCATTTAACAAACTGACACAGATCAAGAAACAGTATTTTCTCCTCTTGTTAATAACCAGAAGAATTGCAACACATTTTAAATTGCATTTCAGCAAAACAATAGCCAAGTAAAGCCAGCAAGGCAGTGGCTGTCTCCATGGCTTTGTCTGTACAAAGCCCAGCACAACAGGGCTCTGCTTTCAGCCAGCCCCTGAGCACTTCTAGAATAAACAGGATAATAGGTGACTGCAACCTTTGCTTAAAAATATTTCTGAATAGCTCTGTAAGTGTCAGAAGGCTGCACAGAAAGCTTGCTGCTGCTGTGGAGGTAGACTGAGCTCCAAGCAATTTTGACGTTCAGATTTACAGCAGACTTTTGGCATCCTCTCTTATTTAGAAATGAATAAACCGCCTTCACCTTTTTGAATTAAGCTGTTGTTTCATTATCTGCTGCCTCTGTCTCCTTTCCATGTTTCCTTCAGGTGTGAAAAGTGATTACACCAAAGGAAGAAATGCCAGGGAATTCTTAAACGTTATCATTGCCCAGGCACCCGCTTTCTTTCTCTGAGTAAACTCTAGGGCAAAGCATGTTCTTCAGAAGAGATGAGAAAGAAAATGGTGGTGATCTTAAAATGCTTGTAAAATGTCTATGCAACATATTTATTAATAACTCCAGTGGAGAACAGCTGGAAGCACACAAGCAGGTGCTTGTACTCCAACACTGATCTGGTTCAGCTGCTTAATTACTACTTGTAATTAGAACAGCTAAAATATTATTGTTATCTATAAAATCAAACAAGCCAGTTCTCTCAGATATGTAAATCATTTTCAATCATTTTTGTTTTCCCAGCGGGTGGCAGGGAGAGCTGAGGCTTTCAGGACCTCGGCTTTCTTCCGCATGTCAGACCTGAAGACCTGAGCAAGCCATGTAACCTTTCTGTGGCTCTGCCCGTGCTAGACCTAGATGCTCATTTCTGAAAACACATTTAGCTCAGCTTACGTCAAACTTTGCCTGCAACCCCCTCACGCATGGCAGCAGCTCAGCACAACTGCTGGCCACAGCCATGAGTCTCTGAGCAGAGAGGAGATGTTTGAGTGACAGCTGCAGCATTTTCGTCAGACTGCTCTGTAACACACCAATTTTTCTATTGTCCCTCATGTGTGTTGTGCCTGTCTACAAAGGAAAGAAATAACTGCTTGATTTTGTGCCCTGTGGGTGCCCGTTGGCAGGTCTCACCCAGCCTCTGGGTCTCACCCTCCCGTCCCCAGGTGCTCTTCCAGCCTCTGAACACACCAAACCCCTCCAGGACCCTCCAGAGCAGAATGCACCTGCAGAAAGATTTAGTTTACAGTTTTCTCTGACCTTCCCCGATTATCATGCCGATCACCATGGCATCTGAATGTCTTCCAGAAAGACAACTCATGATAAAGTCAGCGCCCATCTTTCATGGATTTCACTGTGTCTCCTCCTCTCTCTCATCTATACCATTTCACTTTATATTTCCTGCCAGACACCTCTTTTCCTGGAGGTCACTGTGCTATAGATTTCTAAACACTTTCCACTTCACACATCCTAGGTAATCTCTTTTTCCCCATTCCCTAACATCTGTACTGCCTTCCATGAGAGGCTGATAAACATGCAGAAGTCAAAGCCCAGCAGAAATCTCAAATAGTTTTGGAGTGAGAAGCAGCATTTACACAGTACCGCAGGTGGGGGAGAGCAGAAATTAACCGTCACTTCATTTAAGAGTTTGAAGGGCAGAACCTCAAGTCAGAAACTTGAAACTGTGAAGTGACAAGTGTCTCACAAAAGCGGCTGTAACCGACTGAGAGGTGAGATGGAGGGAGGAGAGCGCGTGGGCTGGGAGCCGAGCAGAGCACAGGTGCTTCTGCCAAGGACCCGCCTGAGTGATGTGTTTGCAATGTCTCATAATTAACACCTAGCAGTTTTTAAGCTGATAGTAGGCTTCTCTATCGATTAGGACAATTTGCTAATTCTATGTCTGTGTCAGCTATCTCTCTCTAAAAAATAGGATAAAACATTTACTAAAAGTGTAAAATTAATGTGTCTGAATCTTTGCAGCTACCGTGATGTCTGGAGCACTCCTGAGAGCTCTAAAGACAGCTGTCCAACACCCTTTGTGGTACCTTTGGGTGTCCATCCACCATCCAGCTGCCTCCACAGAGGAGTACAAATCTGTAAGGGAAAGGAAATCTTGTGCCATCCCCGTCGGCCCCATGTGAATGTTCCCCAGACCCTTGGGGTTTTTACACGGCACTGGATATCTCTGTTTGGGCAACTGGATCAAGCCACTAAAGTCTTAGATTTTACACCCTTGACAGCATGGGAGGGATTTTCTTTACGTCCTGTCCAGCAGTCTTTGCAGGACAGGCAGACATTGATGTGAGCAGCTACAGGAGCTCAGGCTCCCGAGACAGCGTGCTGGTGCCCTGACCTCGCTTAGCTCCCAACACTTGCCTGGGCTTCTCTCACACTTACATCTTTGCATCACTCCATCAGTAAGATAACAGTGTTTGGTATATAGGTACAGGCAAAATAAGCTGAGGAAACAAATCCTTAAAAGCTAAAAGCAGTTATTTACAGGTTAAAGCAAGGATCTAAAATCAACTTTTCCGTTGAGGAATTTGCATGCACTCTGAATTTATGGACAAGATGTCAGTGGGACTAAGGCACATTGGTAACTTGCTAAATTACACAGTTCACGTACTTTAATTAACAACATTCTACATATGTTTTATTTTACTTGAAAATGAGATTAATTTTTTAAACACTAAAGGAGGGGTAAACTTTTCCCCTATTCTTTTCTCCTCTGTCAATGGAACACAGCCCTGCCTGAAAATCAGGTCTTCAGGCTGAACATTCAAAATGGGTTTTTAAAGTCTTGAATTACTTTGTAAAAGTTAATAACTATTAGTGTATCTCAGGTGGAGCTCTTTAAGAATAAGAGGCCTGATTAAAGAGGGAGTGAGCTTAGTAATGTTCCTGTAGCGTTAAGTCAGGAGCAGCTATCATGGTCAGACCCAATAATCCAGCCTTCTGTATTAGAAATGCAGTTACAACTAGTGATGAATTTGAGAAATGGTAATAATTATCTAGCTTAATTTATCTGTTCTAACCTCAGTTAGAGACCAAAGTAGTAATTGCTGTTGTTCCTAGCCGAATGATGGAGGTTGCTCTGCTCTAATTCCTGCCAGCATCATAATAGCCAAGAGATAATAATGACAGAGAATTATAGGCTTTGCTCAAATGTTGTCAGGCTGGGCTGAGGCATCACACAGTTGCTCTATATACATAACACACATAGAAAATACTAAAAAAAAAAAAAACAAAGAAAAAAAAAACAAACAAAAAAACACCCCCAGACATTCTAAATAAAATTAATTATTAATTGGCTGTCTGCATTTGCCCTTAATGTGTGAACCAATTTGAGGCAATTCTGCTTAAGTAACACTGTGGTAGCTTTAATTTAGATGTCATAGCAAAATGTGTACTGTGTTTGTCTAGCCCTGTCCAGCACATTTCAGTTACATAGAAAAGAATTAAGTTGCCATTTTTCATTTCTTTGTTATTTACTTTGGTGATAATATATTTTAAATTTTAAAATGACACAAATGACATTGGTAAAATATCTAGGCCCCTTTGCAATTACATCTATGAAGGCCAAGAAATGTATAATGCATAATAAAGGTTTCCTTTTTTCTTTTTTTGGCTGTGTAATTGACTTGGTTTCTTACAGTCTTTGGCAAACATGACATTAATTAAATTTACAGATCATACTAAATTGTAAGGTGTTGCAAAACCCAGGATAGATGGCAAAATAATAAAAAGGGACCTGCAGAATTTAGAGATATAAGTAGGCAATAAAATGAGATTCAGTCTGGAAAAAAAACAGGCAGGGAACAATGAAAGCAAAATACAGAAACTGTACAGCAATAAGCTACATGGAAAGCAGTAGTGAAATTAAAGACTGAAAAATCCAGGGGGTTAGTTATGAGTTTATAAATTGCAGTTGTCATGTGGCTGTAAATGCCCGCCCCATAAGCAGGTAGTTTGAGAGGAGACCTATGTCCATCCTGCGGTGTACCAGAACAGATCTAAACTGAGTACAAATCCATTGATGCTTGGTCAGTTGTAATTCAACCTAAGAACCATTTCATTAATTGTATTAGTCTTTATTGCCACACACATTGCTGCAGTGCCTTAAATACATCGAATACAAACACTCTTCTTTCTGAAGTAGCTGACTACATAAAACAGGGACAAGAAATGATTCGGAACTGGAAAAAACACCACAAATGAAGACCACATAAAGAAAATGAGAAGAAATACACAATATCATCAGTAGTACACGACTTGTAGTAAGTCTCATGTTAGTGGTATGTACTGTTGCAAATGAGAATGTACGTAAAGATGAAGGTGCCGGGCTCATAGCCCAGCATGAGAAAACGTAAGAGAAAAACGTCTCCAATGACAGTGGGAGCAGTCAGTGTGGATTTGCCAAGGGGAATTCATGCTTGACCAATTTGATAACTTTCTATAATGAAATGACTGGCCTGGCAGATGAGGGGAGAGCAGTGGATATTGTCTACCTGGACTTCAGTGGGGCTTTGAACATTGCCTGCTGTAAGATCCTCCTAAAGAAGCTGATGAGGTGTGGGCTGGATAAGCAGACAATGAGGTGGGTTGAAAATTGGCTGAATGGTAAGTCCCAGAGTGTGATGATCAGTGGCACGAAGACCAGTTGGAGGTCAGTCACTAGTGGGGTACCCCAGGGGTCAATAGTGCCTCTGATCCTGTTCAACGTCTTCATTAATATTTTGGATGATGGGACCCCTCAGCAAGTTTGCTGATGACACAGAACTGGGAGGAGTGGCTGATATGCCAGAGGAATGTGCTGCCACCCAGAAGGACCTTGGCAAGCGGGAGAAATAGGCTGATGTGAACCTCATGAAGCTCAAGAAGAAGACAAAAAATCCTGCACCTGAGGAGGAACAGCTGCAGGCACCAGTACATTCCAGAGCCACCCAGCTGGAAAGAAGCTTGGCAGAAAAGGACCTGGGGGTCTTAGTCGACACCAAGCTGAACATGAGCCAGTAACGTGCCCTTAGTGCAAAGAAGGCTAATGGTATCCTGGGCTGCATTTGGCAAAGTATTGCCAGCAGGTTGAGGGAGGTGATCCTTTTGCTTTATTCAGCACTTGTGAGGACACAGTTGGAGCCCTGTGTCTAGTTCTGGGCTCACCACTACAAGGAGACAGCACAACGGAGGGCGTGAAGAGGATGAAGGGACTGGAGTGTGTTTCCTATGGGAAAATGCTGAGAGTGCTGGGACTGTTCAGCCAGGAGAAGAAAAGGTTTGGGGGAATCTCATTGATATGTATAAATACCTGAAGGGAGGGTGCAAAGAAGGCAGAGCCAGGCTCTTTCTCAGTGGTGCTCAGTGACAGGACCAGAGGTCATGGCCACAAACTGAAACACAGGAGGTTCCCTCTGAACATCAGTGAACACTTTTGCACTGTGAGGGTGATCAAGCACTGGCACAGGATGCCAAGGAGGTTGTGGAATCTCTGTGCTTGGAGATACTCCACAGCCATCTGGCCATGGACCTGGGCAACCAGCTCTAGGTGGCCCTGCTTGAGCAGGGGGGTGGGACCAGCAGTCCAACCAAAGGTGCCTTCCAACCTCAACCATTCTGTGATTCTGTGACAGGAGGATGAGTTCAGCACAGCATTTATTCTCTCGGAAGATAATGTTTGGTCATCATACATACACTGCTATGGAAATAACTTTAATATTCAGTCACGGGAGATGATACCTTTGTTGGCTGATTTTAAGATATTTCAGTTAAAACTTCTATTAAAAAAGATGGATTTGTATGTGTGGTTTGAATTTAAAATTCTGAATCACACAAATCAGCCAGAACAACATGAACTTTCTTATCCAGGATATGATGAACGCAAATCAGTGAAGAAAAAGTCCTGCATTTATTCAAAGCACAACACCAAAGCAATTTTTAAGGATTATTCAAGTAATCTCAGACACATTCTCAATACATATAGGAAAGCGGGATCCATTCAGATTAGTGTATTTTGCTAGTGTACCATTTTTTTTCATACACAGATAGCTATCATCCCCATAAATGCCTGAAAATAGTTTTCTTTAAACCTGTGTCTATCCAGTTTCACCAAGCAGTTCAGTTCTCTGATAAAATTTATCCAAGCTTCATTCCATGTCTGTTAAAGGAGGATTGCAATATATCCATCTTCATGGAGAAAAAATAGTTTTTATTTTCTACACTGCACCATAAAGTGTCATCAGTAAATTTCTTCTGCTGATCGCAACTGCAGCACTGATGGGTTTTTCATTCTGTATTCAAAGGACCTCGTGCCTTCAGCCTGGATCTGCTGTATTTGAGGAAATGGTGGGTGGCCAGGCAGACAACCTGCTTGCATATGTGTTGTCTGTCTTCTCAGCCTCAGCTGGTTCTGCAGTCTGTGCTGCAGTTTTCCAGTGGTGGGCTTTGCTCCAGAGATCCCTCTTGGCTTTTTCTGTTCTTGACCTACCTCTGCCTTCTGCCTTCGAAATCTGCCGGTGCCTGTGCCACTGCCGAGCACTGCCTGCCACCCGGGCTGACGTACCAGGTGCCGAGAGCCTCCCCGAGCTGCTCCCCGACTTCACCTTTACATGCTGAGCAGCCCTCGGGGAGCACTGAAGGCTCAGTAATGCCATCATTTCTTAAATAGCAGCCATTTATTTCTCACTTTTCTTACTGCTAGGAATGAGGAGAGCTGTAGAGTTTTATAGCATTAAGTAAATTGAAAGACAGATTGATTTACCTCTCCTACAATACGATGTTTTAGACTTTTCAAATCAGAATAAATTTCCCTCTTAAAATCTGCTTTAAGGTGTCAAGCAGGAGTAGTGTAGCATAGCCTTCTTCAGAAAACTTAGTTACTGAAATGATCATCTCTTTGTACTACCTACCATATATCACTGAATTGTTTATGAATAGTAGGAACATATAAATAGACTTCATGCCCAAAAGTCTTTGGACTGCCTTGTAAAATATAACTGCAGAACATACCAGAAAATAAAGAAAGCTATAAAACAAAATGTGTGTACAGCTGAAAAACACTTTAGCAAATTCCTAAGCATCCTCAGAACAAAAGTCACTAAACACACAAAATCATGCCTTGATTTATACTTGTTCAGGAAAGAGATATTTACTAAGTTTCCATTTCATTTAGAGTGGAGAATTAATTTTAATTTGATGGAAAAGGAAAAAAAACCCAAACCTAGAAACACCCCACTACAAAGAAAATCAACTTCTTAAAAATGAATTTCTTATCCCTGTTACAGTAGTGGGACCTGTGTAGCACCGAGTGGCTCAGTGCTGTGCTCAAAAGAGAGTTTTTCCACTCCAGACTCCCTCAAGAGATAACCATGATCATGGTGCAGAGGGGGCCCCACCATCGGACGCCTCCAAGTGCCGACTTGGGCAGCTGTCAGAGCTGGCCATTGGCACATCCTGGGCTGGGAGGACTCATAGACCTTCCCATGTCTGTGTGTTCACCAGCCCCTCTTTCTAGTTTAACAAACCTGATGGGGAGTTTTTGTTTATTTTGAGAGATTTGTAGTATAATCTCACAGAAAATAGTGTTGCAAGCTGTGTTGGTTTTGACTGTGATAGAGTTAAATTTTTTAGAGTTAATTTTTAGAGCAGCAGTGTGGTGCTTAGTTGCCTGCTGAGGTTAAACCACAACAGTCCTTTTTGCCTTATTCCGTATGATTTATGTCATGCTCAGGTCCCACACTATCCAATACGTCCTCATTAACCACCACCACTCTTCTCATCCTTTGATATAATACACAGATATAAATCCCTTAGTCTATGGACCACACCTGTAAAATGTCCATAAAATGTCCACTAATGTCCAAAGAATGTCCATTGAGTTCATTTAGTCCGTGACTTTGGGCTCCATCTGTTATGATGGTCACTCAGGACAGGAGAGGTGGTGTGTTGTGTGGAGTTACTGGGCATCAAAGCCAGCTCAGGTGAGGTCACTGCTGCACTGGCACTGCTTCTGGTAAGGCTTGTCCTCCGTTGGTTTGGGTGGTTCCTGCTATAGTAAATCCGATAACAAGCAACTCAAATCCCAGGTTACAGCAATTTAAGGGAATTTCCATTACAATCTCTACTCCTGGTCCCTTTGGACCAGACCATAGAGTGTAACATTGCAATGAACTCCTCCCCTTGTCCCTGCTCTGGCTTGGACTTACCCACAGACTGCAGTCCCTTCGGGGTGTACCTGCTCCAAGGGAGTCTTTTCTATGACCCACAGTCTCTCCAGGGATATACCTGCTGTGGCATAAACTTATCCACAGCCACAGTTGCTGCTTTGAGGTGCACCTGTTCCAGCGTGGCCTTCTCCATGAGCCACAGTGCCTTCAGAGATACATCTGCTCCAGTGTGGCCTTACCCACAGCCACAGTTCTTTCAGAAGTAAACCTGCTCCAACACAGCCTTACCAATGGCTGCAGCCTCTCCAGTGCTGTACCTGCTCTGACTTGGGCTTTTTCATGGCCACGTGTGTTGAGGTGCTCCAACATGACCTCATGTGCAGCCTCTGATGCTTCAAGGTGTACCTGCTGCAGCGTGGACTTATCCACAGCCACAGACACTTCGAGGTGTCCCTTCCTTGGGCCACAATCCCTTCAGAGGTATACCTGCTGCAGCACAGAAATAACCACGGCCACAGACGCTTCGAGATGTAATTGCTCTGGCATGACCTCATTCATGGTCACAGATGCTTCAGGGTGTCCTGCTCCCACGTGGACTCCTTCACAGGTCACAGTCCCTTCGACTTCAGTTCACACTGGAGTTCCAGCCTGTCCAGTGCAGCAGCACAGGAACAGCAGCGATGCCCTGGCCATCTGCCAGCCCAGGCGCATCGCCATCGCTGTTATCAAAATGTTCCCGGGCACAGATGATAAGCAGCACAGCAGTGCAGCAGCAGCGAAAGCAAAAAGCAGCCACAAATGAGCACTAGACTCTAATATACAGTAAGGCAAGCAAGCCTCATGGCAGGCACAGGAGCCTGTCAATTAATAGTTAAGCAGCAATAGCAGCTATAAATTCAATCTAGCACATTCCAATCAAATCTGTTGTTATCTCGAACCCTTCAAGCCCCACATTGGGTGACAAAAAGGACTGTTGTGATTTAACCCCAGGCAGCAGCTAAGCCCCACACAGCCTGGTGGGATGGGGGAGAAAGTCAGAAGAGTAAGAGTGTGGGTTGAGATAGAGACAGTTTAACAGGTAAAGCAAAGGACACGCACACAAGCAAAGCAAACCAGGGAATTCATTCACAGCTTCCCATGGGCAGGTGCTCAGCCCTCCCCAGGGCAGCAGGGCTCCGTCACGCCTAACCGTTACTTGAGAAGACAAACGCCATCACTCAGAACATCCCCCCTTCCTCCTCCTCCCCAGCTTTACATGCTGAGCGTGACGTCGTATGGCATGGAACATCCCTCTGGTCAGCTGGGGTCAGCTGTCCCGGCTGTGTCCCCTCCCAACTCCTTGTGCCCCCCCAGACTCCTTGCTGGTGGGGTGGGGTGAGATGCAGAAAAGGCCTTGGTTCTGTGTCAGCCCTGCTCAGCAGTAACCAAACATCCCTGTGGTACCAACCCTGTTTGCAGCACAAATCCAAACCACAGCCCCATAGTAGCTGCTGTGAAGAAAATTAACTCTATCCCAGCCAAGAGCAGCACAAAAGCCTCCTTGAGAAGAGAGGGGCAGAGCGGTGCTGGGTGACACATCTTCCCCAGGAACCAGGTGAAGGGCGTTTAATTGGGGTGAAATAGATTCCAAACCCAAGCAGTCTCACAGCAGCGCCGTCGCTCAGACACATGCATCAAACCTGACTGCAGAAAGCCCTCCTTGGAGATTTGTCTGACTTAAGCCTCCCAGTGAACCTGCTGGGCTTTGTTCATTCCTGGTTTCTATAAATGAAACCACTGCTCTTGCAATCGAAGATGCGGGTGTCAGTGTGTCTCATCTCTGCAGGGGGAACAGACGTACAAGAACAATCCTTAAAGCATTTCTGGAAATTATGTGCGTACATCATCCATGCGCCAGTGGGAGAAAACACCTCACCTTCCTCCTTCCCCCAGTTGCTCATACTAATGCTTCCTGAGGCTGATGTTTGCTGTAATTATTATTAAAGCATCACATAAGAACAATTGAAAAGTGGACATGACCCTTCAAATAAAGACAGGTTTGAGATACAGCAGCAGATTATGCAACCAATTTTCACAGAACTGTGGAAAAAAATCTAGGAATATTTTTGCTACAAGACTGGACAGTACAACAACATAAATCTTTGTTTTTGATGCGTAGCCTGGAGCAAAATAGCAGATTGGACAAAGTGTGGATCTGCCCCATGTTTTGGTACATCAATGAGTTTTAATCACTTCGCCCAGGTTGTTAAAGCCAGCCCTGCAGATTGTCAGATCTCAGAATAAAGATTAGATCACCATTATTAACAGATAACTTTATTTTTTAGAATTAGAATCCACACGGGTGAACAGAGAATAGCAGGAGGGGAAGGCAGTCATTTTTACAGATCTCATTTTTGGAATATACCTGCTGACACTTCAATAGAGATTTGAGGCAGTGCAGGCTTAATTTAAGGAAACAGCAAGTTAAACTTCCCTTTGAGGCTGGAAGTGGATTTGTTCATTTCATTAAGCGGCAGAGCTTGTTTGACAAGTAAGTGAAGTCTGTCTGCAGTATCAACTAATCAGGATTATTGTGTTCCTGGGGAGAAGATACAGGTTGAGCTGAAAGCTGTTTTTCTGGTGTATGCATCCGCCTGCACTTAAAGACATATGTTAGGTAATAGGCTGGACCTGTATGACAACCCCATGGATGGCCATAAAGAGAAGTACTTTATTGCTTTGCCACGTGTCGGACCCAGCATAGACATTACAGTTTTCTAGATCACGGCAGTTACCCCGCAGGGTGAGGTACAACCGGGGTGGGAGCACGCTGCCGTTAAGCACAGCGGCGGCACGCGGCCCGCCAGGGTTTAGCTGAGACGAAAGGCGTGAGGACGACAGCTCTGCAGCAGGGAAAGCTACTGCCCTCGAAGCAAGCCCAAAGGGCACTGGATTAGGCTCCTTTAGCCACCCTGCACCCTGCCTACGCTCCTGTGATACCCTGCGAGCAAGTCAGAGGGCAGCCGCTCAAATGAGGGAGATTTTGCGTTTCACGTGTAGAGATCTGACCGTCCTTTCTCGGAGAGGACGGCCAAACCCACAGTGGCTTCCTTGACCTTCCTCCGGCACTGAGCATCTAAGTCATGGCCTTAAAGCCAAACATGGGCTCAGCATGGGCTGGTGGATATGGATGGGAATGGTTGGCAAAGCCTCGAGAAGCCTTTTCCCGTGCTGTGCGGCACCGGCAGCCACGCTGGGTGCCAGAGCCATGGACTGCTCCAGGCTTCGGGCTGGCAGTGTGTACCCAGTCTGGCTCTCGCTGCCACGGGGGGACATCACCACCTCTTCCGCAGGGTTTGCAGTGCTTCTAACCCATGGCAGCTGCCTTTCCGCAGCACAGAGAAGTTACTTTCTGAAGATGTTAAGCTACCAGTAAAGCACAGCCTGGACGATCCAGGCTTTGTTCCAGCCCTGTGACTTCCCAGGGGCTGTTGGCTCCAGCACTTTGCTCTTCCAGCTCAGAGCAGCCTCGCTCATTAGCAGTGACAATGTTATCTGTCAAGCATTTTTGCATCTATTTCTCTGAGCAACTGTAGTTCCAGAAGGAGCAACTGTTTAAATTTGTGTTAGCTTCATGTTAGCTGCTGGGAGGTGAAAGCCTACGGGCAATCTGGTTCCACCTTGTCTTTCTTGATCACTTCCACAAACTCAGTAAGAGAGTAAATTTACATTAAAATGTTCGGTATTGCACCACCCACCGATGCTGATTTCTCCCAGCAACTTGGCATGCTGTGTATGTTTGAAATATATGGTGCGATTGATGAGGGTTGGGCCTTGCTAGCAGCTCGAGACTCCCACGGACCACTGTGGGAAGCACACCAGCCCGGGGTTATCGGCGCTGCGCATGCCGGTGGGGAGCTGCACGCCCAACCGAACAGCAACGACATCAGCGTTTCTGTGCGCGTGTGAAAATGACTGCCACCAGCACGGCCCCTTGACAGAATCTGGAAAACAGATCTTTACTGGGAAAACTGGCACGAACTGGCCCTCCTTGTTCCCTGGTGTATTCATTCCTTGGTCTCATGGCAGCACTAAATGCTGAAACTCAATCATAGAATATCTTTGAGGATGGTTAGAAGCCTGGTGACCAGATTTAATCCAAGAAATATGTTAAGATAAAGATAAAACACAGTTAGGATTTTTTTTTTTTCCCTCCATATCTGCAAAAAGTGTGTATGAAGGCCACCTCTCAGAAGTGGAAGAAGAGAAGTCAAGTATTGAAATTAAAATGCACAGTCACACTAGCAGAGCTAATTACAGGAGAGCTCCTGGCCATTCTGGCTTACACGAGGAGCCTCGTACGTAAAGCATCCACTTTGCTAAACATAACCTGAAGATTTTGAAGGGAAATAGAAATGACTGTAATGAAAACTAAGGAGAAAAACAAAAAGAGAACTGAGAGTATAGAGCTCTATTAACTAATGAGAATTGAGAAGTTATGAAGAATTACAGCTAATTCATTTCCTGAATTAATGGTTTTTATTTTCTGAGTGTCCATCTTGGTGAATCATGAGGCTTTTCTCCAAAGATATTTTTTCTATGGTAAAGATTAGGATGTAAGAAATGCTGGAAAGAATACAAATGACATATTAGAAAAAATCTTCATGTTGGAGCAGTTTTGTCTTAGTTCTCACCTATGAATTTACATTTTCCACAACTTGTTAGGTAAGACAATATTTAGGTTTCTTTAATTCCAACCTTGTACAAAATGCAAGGGGTCAAACCCTCACAGATTTTTCAGAGGAGGATATTTCCTTCTGTTCTAAGTACCTGAACGCTTTAGATGTTCCTTTTTAGGATGCACTGATAGTATTGATGTACTATTTTGGAAGAGTAATTCACTGATGACCATGATGCTGGTTCTGATCCATCCAGCATATAGGTCTGTTTATGAAAACATTGCAGTGAACTGGTAGCTAATATCTAAGACTCAGTGAAATTTGGATACATTTGGGGATGTGGAAGAGAAACCAGTGTCAAGATGCTGATAGAAGGTCTCTTCCTCCGAATGGATGGGGAAGGGACATCCCTTCCCATCCCCTGGGCGCTCCCCAGCGCTTGTCACTGCCAGCCACCACATACCCCAGCAGCACGGATGCGTTGCGTGTGCAGGAGTATTACATGCTGCACCACAAACATCTTTCCCTGGAGAAAGATGGACAGAGCAAATGTGACAGATAGATAGTCATCAAATTGCTTCATGCACGGTGGGAAGGTTTTGGGGGTTGACACTGCTGAGTAAGATATAAGCCCTGATATAGAACAAAACAGGTACTGAAATGTACTGTCTGTGAAAACCCGCATCAGATTTAATAACTGGCGAGTTTACAGAAAGCACAAGGAAGTAGGAATTTTGCCAAAGTAAATTCACTCAAGTATGACATAAAGAATTTCCATGGGAAGAAAAAATGCTTCAATATCTTCCACCCGTAGAAATGGCTGAATTTTTATCCCATTCAAATCTGCCAACCCAAGTATTGAGGAACAGCAGATCCTGCCAGAATCCAGCCTTACACCGTATCACCTAGGAAAGATGGAAGCATTGCACTGCTGTTGCTCCCAGCACTGCACCAGGAGCTGTCTGCGGCTTTCTGCCTATGATCGCTACACACTGAGGATGATTCTCATTAATGAGCTTCTCTTGGCATTCAGAAGCATTCAAAGGAAACACAAGGAGAAAGGCCTCCAGGTAAATCCCATCCAGAAGAGGCCCATGCTGGGCCATTGAGATGGTTGTCTTCTCATGTGCAGGCTCCAGCAGTTTGTAAGCAGGTATGATCCATGTGTGACAGTCACACAAAGGGAAGAGTTGTAGGTGGGTCTGTTTTGTGACTTACCTTGAAGACATGGCCTCTGTGAATCTCTTCTTCAGCTTATGAGTTATGGTCCCATGTCAATAGTTTCTCCTTTCCTTAAAAAAAAAAAAAATAAAATCGAAGCTTATTTTTCTCCATTTGAAAGAATAAATTTTTTTTTCCTTTTCCTCTTTAAACTCACCCTTATCTCTTACCTTAGAAGTGCTTGGGTCTCTTTTGTCCAGCTGCTTTCCACAGCAGTCTGGTGCACCGCGATCTGAAAGTAAGTAGCAAAACAGAGATGAAAGGCTCATCTGCTTTAATCAGACCATCTCCAAAACTGCAGTCCCTGTTCACTTTCTCACGGAAGCGGCATGGATCAGGATGCGATCTGTAGGCAGCTCCCATTGTGCAGCACATGGCTAATTTAAGGGATTGCTGAAGAAAGCGCCAGCCTTCTTCTGTGACCTGCTTCATTCCGAGGAAGAAGAGCTTGGGTGAAAGGGGGAAGGTTACTGCATTAACACAGATCAGTAGCTCTAAGTGAGCTGGAATTTGTAGGCAGTGTTTTAGATTTTTGGATGTCAATCAGTGGCAAGATGGAAACCAGACACCAGGAAATGAATATTGAGGAGACTAAAATTTTGCTGAAAAGGTCAGAGGTGGAAATATCCTCAAGTGAAAGTATAGTAGGAAGTGGTAATAAAGCGATGTCTTTCAAAAGCTGGATTCTACCGTGCTATTCATAAAAAGATATCATCTACGGTTTTCATATATTTTTTCCTTACATACTTGTTCATATTTTTTTTATCTTACTTTACTGAATGAGGGGAGAAGATGGATAAGATACCAGCTGTGCTCAGAGCACTTCAAAAATGCTGCTCACCTGAAGGCAAAAAATAGCTATCCTTCATTCTGTGAGAAACTGGAGAATCCAAGTGGTAAGTATATGACAACAATTTTGTATTTGTTTAGCACTGTGGAGACCAGAACCTGACTTGAGCTTCTGCATAATTTTGTTCTGGTTATTACTGTTATTATATTCATCATCGTTATTATTAACAATTACACAGAATCACTTCAGGTTATTTTCATCCCGATCCTGCCATAAACTATCCTGAAGTCCATAGGGTATTAGTGTGGATCATTTTTAGCACAATTAGTTTCATCTCAAAAATTTGGATCTGGAACTACATTTCTTTTTTTTTTTTTTTTTTTT
>KL262061.1:27634-41460 GCA_000699545.1 Podiceps cristatus | reverse complement strand
GAAAGGGCAAGGGCAACAAGGCAAAAGACCAAAAGGAACAAAGTGCTGAGGGCAATGGCTGACCCTCCCTTACCCCGGCCATGCCGTCTCTGGTACGGAACACTCTCTTTGGCCAGTTTAGATCAACTATTCTGGCTGTGCTCTCCCAAGTGTCTGAACCTGCACATCAGCAAAGCTTGGGAAACTGCAAGATGTCCTTGATCATTTGGCAGCAGCGAACACCAGCAGCGTGCTGTCACCTTGTTTCACATACCAACTCCAAAACACAGGAGCTGCTGAAGACAAAACTAGCTCCGTCCTGGCTGAAACCAGGACAGTGCCCTAGTGATGGACAGAAAAGCATAGGCATAGCTCCCCTCATCCAAAATCTCTGCATTAACTCACCTTTCTGGGATTATCCCCTAATCCACAGCACACTGAGGACAGACATATCTCCCTCCCTCCCATGACTTTAAGCCTGCAGCCCATTGCTGAAGTCTCACCTGCCTGTAGGCACCCATACTATCACCCGAAGAAGCAACCCCCAGCACAGGGATGAGAGCAGTGCAGTACACAGCAGAACGGGCACGGCAGCTAAAAGGTGCAATCTCCTCCAGCAGCCCATCACTGCTGGTTATCTGCTGCAGTGCATGGAACGGCTGATGTGCAAAGCCTGTACTCAACATACTCTGCAGTTGTTATAGATTGTCTCAAACAGTACAAGATGAAGATAATTCCCCCAAGGCCTCATGCAATTGCTAAAATTTGGTGTACATAAACTCAACTGGCAACTTGCAAAGAGTTCCTCTCATCACCCTAACAACATCCTGCTCGTCCTCTGCATCTCTTCTCCAGACATACCTATCCCAGGTCAGCTGTTTAAAAGGTCTGGCACTTTAAACTCCTGATACTGTAGTAAAATGCTGAGGGAGGACCAGGAAGGAAGAAGGGATCAGAGCATTCTCCAGAGCACACACTTTTATGACCTCTCTCTCCACAGGGACACATAGACTTCTATACCCAGATCAAGACAAGAAACCAGAATGGGAGGGAAGATAAACAGGCTGGATTGATGAGCTGAGGCCAACTGTATGAGGTGCAACAAGGCCAAGTGCCAGGTCCTGCACTTGGGTCACAACAACCCCCGGCAACGCTACAGGCTTGGAGAGGAGCAGCTGGGAAGCTGCCAGGCAGAAAAGGACCTGGGGGTGCTGGTCAACAACTGGCTGAACATGAGCCAGCAGTGGGCCCAGGTGGCCAAGAAGGCCAACAGCATCCTGGCCTCCATCAGGAATAGTGTGGCCAGCAGGAGTAGAGAAGTGATTGTCCCCCTGTACTTGGCACTGGTGAGGCCACACCTCGAGTGCTGGGTTCAGTTTTGGGCACCGCAGTGTAGGAAAGACATGGAGATGCTGGAGAGGGTCCAGAGAAGGGCAACGAAGCTGGTGAAGGGTCTGGAGAGCAAGTGCTGTGAGGAGCGGCTGAGGGAGCTGGGGGTGTTCAGCCTGGAGAAAAGGAGGCTGAGGGGAGACCTTATTGTTCTCTACAGCTGCCTGAAAGGAGATTGTAGCGAGGTGGGTGTGGGTCTTCTCTCAGTAACAGGTAACAGGTGAGACAAGAGGAAATGGCCTCAAGTTGTGACAGGGGAGGTTTAGATTGGATATTAGGAAACATTTCTTCAGCTAAAGGACTGCCAAGCTTTGGAACAGGCTCCCCATGGAAACGGTATTTCAAAGATGTGTAGAAGTGTGATCAATAATAAGGGGGGGAAATTGGGGAAAATAAAAGGACAGAACAAAAAGAGGAACAAGAACATAAAATAGAGGGCAAGCAGAGAGGAATAGACTCTGAAATGTTTTTTTTTTAACGACAAGTAAGGGAAAGTTCAAAGAAAACCCAGAATATGGATCAAAGAGCCTAGAAGCTATAATAGATGTTTAAAAAAAAATAATTATTTGTATATAGATTAATAAAAAAGGAAAATATTTTGAATAGTAAACTGAGGAGAAAATCTGGCCAGGAAGAACAGAAAAGTGACATCAAATGCAGACAAGAATATAGAAATGGAAAATAGGAAACAAAGATAAATGTCTCCCAGACAGAATCTCACTTTTCAACCTCAAATAATATTTCTGCAGTAGACATCATTCCTTAGCTAATCAGTTGCTTGGACTTAAAAGTAAATTACACATACCAGTGACTTTGGTCCTACCCTGCCCACTACATAGGGCAAGAGAGTTGAAAAGAGGGGACTGAGATAATTCAGGAGCCTGGGCTGGGAAGACGGGAACAAGCAGTAGGAGTATCTGGCAAAGAATTGAGCTGTAGGATGCAGAGAAGCAAACTAGGAATTTTGCTTTTCTGATTTGTGGATTTCTCATGAACCAACAGCACAACCTGACATTGTAAACTGGGAGGCAGTACTGGGAGGCCCAAATGAGAGACAAACCTTGTAGTTTGCTCTAAGTGGAATTCCTCGTTTTACTGATGGCCAAGTTAGAAAACACTGGAAGCTCCAAAGTCTTGGAGCTTTTATTTACAGCAATCTAAATGTTCAGAATAATTTTTGTACCCCAGACTGTATATTGATCTTTGTTTTTTTTTTTTTTTAATCTTATTACCTATACAACTTTAACCACTCTGTAACAATGATGCAGTCTTATTGTGACAGTATTCCTGCCCACTTCTGCAAGTGACATTCAGCAATTACAAATTTGCATAGAATCACAGAATCATAGAATCATAGAATGTTTTGGGTTGGAAGGGACCACTATCAGTCATCTAGTCCAACCCCCTGCAGTGAGCAGGGACACCATTACCCAGATCAGGTTGCTCACAGCCCCGTCCAACCTGGGCTTGAAGGTTTCCAGGGATGGGGCATTCCCTGCCTCTCTGGGCAACCCCTTCCAGTGCTTCACCACCCTCATCGTAAAGAATTTCCTCCTTATATCCAATCTAAACCTACCCTGTTTCAGCTTAAAACCATTACCCCTTGTCCTATCACCATTGTCCCTACTGAAAAGCTTCTCCCCCTCTTTCCTATAGGCCCCCTTTAAGTACGGGAAGGCCGCAATCAGGTCTCCCCGCAGCCTTCTCTTCTCCAGGCTGAACAAGCCCAACTCTCTCAGCCTGTCCTCACAGCAGAGCTGCGCCAGCCCTCGGATCATTCTTGTAGCCTCCTCTGGACCCGCTCCAACAGCTCCGTGTCCTTCTTGTGCTGAGGATGCATTTAACTTATATCAAATATTACAAATTGATAATAAGCAACAATAGAAGCTTAATGCTACTTTAGCTTCTGTATTAGATACGGAAACAAGAACAACCATGCCACAAACCAAAATATAAGAGGTAGAAAACAAGCATATATACTTTCCCATATGCTCCTTTCAGGTAGATGGCATGCAATTGTCTACAGTAATTTACTATAGCTAAACTTCTGTCAGAGCATTTTTATCTACCTTATTTATTTTTTCTTGGTAACATATATATTAAATTTGAGACTAGCTCAACCACTGAAGAGCAAAATATAGAACTGGATGTCAGTGATGGAAAATTATTTGTGGAGATACAAATACTTGTAGTCATTTTAGGAACGAATATTAAGAAAGCCATGTTGATTTCACTGAGAAAATAATCTTGTATTTCTCTTCTACAGTCATTACAGTTTATAGAATGTAGCGACCAGTCATGTCTGTAAAGCCTTCACATAAGTGAAATAAAAAGGTAATGAATAATCAATTAATTTACAGCAAACAGGTTGCAATTTCACACATAAAATTTTTACAAACATTTTCTGAGATGACCATTCCTCTCCTTCCTTATGCCATATATATCCTCAAAACATAAAGAATTCTTTTGTTTCAAGGAATCCATTTTACCAAAGTAATATTTACTCCTAGTCAACACTAGCTTGGGCATCTCTTTGGATGCCTCATCCATCAGAGTAGTTATGCAAGCGGTTAGCCTGACGTTTGTTAACTCCCAGCTACCTTCCCTGTGTGCTAGACTGTGAATAGCAGCTTTACATGGTTTAGTTGTATATATCCTCCTTGCAGAGGCTCTTTGCATTTGCCTGAAGATGTCTAAACAAGCTGACCAAAAGGAAGAGCCAAAACATTATAAGCAGCTGCTTTCTGTTGAACGTAATACTCAAATTACATCCAAAGTGTCCCGGTTTCATTCCAATCAATCCCAAGCTCTCAAGATCATGAGCAAGAGCAGCAACAAAAAGGTGCCACTCTTGTTCATAGGTCCTTTTAGGTCTCAATGTAATTCTATTCATAGAGGAGTATAAAATTCAAGAATACTGCAATCATAGAGCAAAAGGGAAAAGAAAAATTGCTAATTGAATAAGTCCAACCCAACTGAATTGGCTAACATGATAAAATACTGATTTAGCTATTCAGATAAAGCAGATTTACTGAAAGTGTTGGACTATCATCATTTCAAATTTAACGTAACACACTTAAAATCACAAACAAATTGCATATTGAGATGCCTCTGACACTATAGATCTTCATTCATAAAAATCTGTGTTAATGAACATTTACATATTTAACAGAATGTTTTAAACATTAATCTCCAATCAAAAAGACAGACTGTGATGGGGGAGAGGCAAAGGAGAGGAAAAGATGATGAAAAACATGCTGTCACTTTGTTTAGAATTATCAATAAAGTCAACAGCCGCAAGATTTAAATGGGAAATGTGAATGCAACAACAAAGCAAGCTGTGACAGATTACTAGCAGAGGTCCATTATAACCCAAATCAACCCAAATCAAACTGAGCACCAAGATGAGTTATTTCTTACCGTACCTGGAAATAAAACTGTAGTTATAGGGAACTTCAGTTTAGGACTACTCATGCAACTGTTGTTGCAGTTCCCAAATTACCTGTGTGGTAATTTTCTAATAGAAAATGCACCACTACATGGGAATGTCAGCACGATGAAAAAGGTGAAGTAATCATTGCAGAGGAAGATAGTTCTTATAAGAAGGACAAACTGAGGCCAGCCCCAAACAAAATTTGGTACCACAGGAGAACATGATAATATAATATCATATGATATGGGCTACGAAGGTGATTAAGGGCCTGGAGCATCTCCCCTATGAGGAAAGGCTGAGTAAGTTGGGACTGTTCAGCCTTGAGAAGAGAAGACTAAGGGGGGACCTAATTGGAGTTTATAATTACCTGAAGCAGGGGATGCAGGGGGAATCAGCCAGCCCCTTTTCAGTGGTCTGTGGGGACAGGACAAGGGGCAATGGCTGCAAGCTGGAACACAGGAAGTTCCGCACCAACATGCGGAAAAACTTCTTCACAGTGAGGGTGACAGAGCACTGGAATAGGCTGCCCAGGGAGGTGGTGGAGTCTCCTTCACTGGAGATATTCAAGACCCGCCTGGACGCCTATCTGAGTGCTATGTCCTAGGGAGCCTGCTTTGGCAGGGGGGTTGGACCCGATGATCTCTCGAGGTCCCTTCCGACCCCTACAATTCTATGATTCTATGATTCTATGATATAATATATGCATAGTAAAGTCAATATTAACTCGAAATGGGGGAAATAAATCTTCAGCTATAAAAGTATGAATTTGACTGTACTGTATGAAGAATTTATCTGGTAGCCCAACAATACTTTTCCACAGTAAGAGAGAAGTCCACCCAGGTCTAACGGTGGAGAGCTACTACAAGTTAAGAATGAGAAGGCTGTACAACCAAAGAAAGAAAGATGAAATAGATAACAACAAATATGGAGAATTTCATTGGGAATAAAATTGACATAATAGGAAAAACAACCAACCAACCACAACAACAACCCAAACAAAGGAAAAAGAATCTATAGCTGGATGAAAAATACAAAGCTTTAAAAGCGCACTAGGAACAAGAAAAAATGTCAGCATAATGCAGGATCCCCAATATAGAACAATACAGTAAATGAAACAAATATTTTTCTCTGTATTTAAATAGAAATAGGGTTTTCTATTTTTTATTACAGGACCATGATAAAGAACTTTCCATTATATTATTAACATAAGAGAATATTAAACAACATCTATCTGGGAGAAATATTTTAAGTAAGCAGGCTTCATTAACCTGAACAAATATGCTAAAACAGTTGGTAAAAACATTACTGGATCACTGATTTTGATTTTTATTGAATACCAGGAGACTGTCATAAGATTGGGACAGTTGTGACAACTGCAGTTAGAGAAACCTAATATAAATGTGAAGCGAAATGCTGATTGTCTATTATATTTCCATAGTAGGTTGCTTAATATCATCGAAGTCTAATAAAAGTGGGCTGTGGCTCCAATTTGAGGAACATGACAGGGAGTCAGCTCAGTAAAAACTTCAAGTGAAACACTGCAGTGAAAAGGGCTAATGCAACCCTCATACGCATATAACAGGAGAGAAGCGAGCAGGAACAAAAATGAGTAGGAACATTTAGAGCATTGATGAGGTGGACACTGAAGTCCTGCAACTCACTATGATATCCATGTTTGAAGAGATTTTGAAAAATTTGGGAGAGTCTCAAAAAGTTCCAAAGAAATAATTCAAGGGGCAGAGAGAAAACGGCTTTTTGAAAGAACTTCAACAAGCTTGTTGAAAGAACTTCAAAGATCTGTATCCGCTTAGCCTACTGGGGGGAAAAAAGAAAAGAAAAAAAGAAAAAAAAAAAAAGCGTTTCAGCCGGATCTGAACTGCCTTCTTTGAGGTACTAGAATGGGGATTCTCAAACTGCCAGAGAAAGACAAAGCAAGAACCAGAGAGAAAAGTTGATACTGACAAATTCATTTGAGAAAGAAAACAGCATCTCAGACAAGGACGATGACTGTTGGAACAAACTTTCCAGTGATGTTGGCATGGGCTGCGCATGTCTTGGAGACTTCAGAGCGTGGCTGGACGCCCTGCCTGGGTATAGTGGAACGGCTATTTATAGCCTAATAGATAAGGTTTAACATATAAGCCACTTTTGGCCTTCGCAAATTAATGTCTATTAATTAACTTAAATCTTGATGCATTAGCAATTCCTTTACTGCTCATTTCAACATTCTATGCTACCTGAAAAGTTCAACAAACTACATTCTTTGTGCATTTATGTAAAGTCTCAACTGGGTATAGTGGAACGGCTATTTATAGCCTAATAGATAAGGTTTAACATATAAGCCACTTTTGGCCTTCGCAAATTAATGTCTATTAATTAACTTAAATCTTGATGCATTAGCAATTCCTTTACTGCTCATTTCAACATTCTATGCTACCTGAAAAGTTCAACAAACTACATTCTTTGTGCATTTATGTAAAGTCTCAACATTTCAAAGACTTGCATAAATATCCGTGTGAGCCGGACAGCAATCTGTAGTGCCTTTCAAAGGAAAAATAGGAAAGTAAAACCAAATTAATTTAATACAGGATATACCATGCACATTAACACCTGTACTGGCTGCATTAGTCAGTCCCATATCTAATTCAGTTCCAACTGCTCCTTTAGAATTTATCTGTTGCTGCCCCTCGATGTGCCTCAGAGCTAGGATGAAGTAGTTAAGTGCAAGGACACAGGCATTGAATCATTAACTCTCAACTTAGTGTTGTCAAAATAAAACCCTAAATCACATTAGCTTCATGCCAAGTAGACTGTGACTTCCCCACTAAAGAAATACTAATTTTAACTATTTTTAGTACAAATTTTACCCACTGAGCATGTGCTGACCTTTTTATTCCCCCCCCCCCTCCCCCCCCAGGAGAATCAATTGCATTTTTCAATTAAAAATACCATAATAAAAAAACCTCTATTAAATAGTATTAAAATGTCCAGTGAATTCTGTAGCAATTATATGAATTTCAGATTCCTCAGTCAAAAGAGCATGGTCCCTGCTCTGAAGACTTTTCAATAGAAAAGATGTCAAACCTGTTGGGTGGGAAATAAACTATTATTTTAACACAACGGGAACCACAGAGAAATTATGGGTTCAATTCAAATGCCTAGTGACATTTGACATACCCTAAGATATCAAGGACATCCTCATGATGGTGGCACCTATGCAGGCATCCCTGTGTCCTTGTGGAGCCATGCTGAGGTTAGGCAAGGGTAGCCTTGGGCATCAAAAATCATACAAGGTGCCTAACTTTAGGCAACAGAAAACTTTGAAATTAAGTCCCATGCAGTCTGAGAAGCCATGGTAGAGTCAGGAGTTGAATTCATATTTCTGAATTTTCAGACCAGTCAGTGACAGAAGTTGTCTTCAGCTGGGAGATAGGCTGGTAGTACTTTTTTTTCCTAATTTGCATTTTAGGTATATTAGAGAGTTCCATAAATATCCTAGATACTTCTGTTTCTGTGAAGCAACATTAGTGCAAGAAATGAGGAAATTGTCTGACAGCAACTGCACCATAATATTAATACTTAGCTTTGCTTAATGAAGCATATCATTAATCATAACTCTCATTTTTATGGTTATGGTCTTATTGGTTCTCATAAGAACTTGGTATCTGAAAATATCAAGTTTCTGCTTCATTGAACAGATGACAAAAATAAATGTCATTCACAATTTCTGCAGTATGGACCTAGAACTTTCATAAAAAAGAATTCACACTTTCTGCTATATATCTTTATCATATAATAATGCATAGTTATATTAAAAAAAAAAAAAAAAAGAAAGAAAGGCAGTACTTTCTGAATCAAATTACTGACTCTGGCTGGATAGTAATGAAAATTTTATATTCAAAGGAGCATGGCCATTAGGGGCAAGTTATATCAGCCTTTTGAGAGGGAGAACTTCCACCGTACATCCTGGTGATGACTATGCAATCCTAGAACCCTTCACTAATTTTAAGGATGTGATGTGGAAGCTTCTGTCTCTGTCATAAAAGTTTAAAACATCAGAAATCTGGGAGTTGTGGCTTAAAGTGCGTACAGTGTGCATAGTCATCACCAGGATGTACGTGAATGGTGTGAATGACATATGAATGGAAATATGTAGGTAAGAACGAGAAGAAACACCAGAATGGGGTTTAAAATGACCTCTGCTGATAGCCAACAACACATTCACAGCAGTAAAACTGAGTAATGTATTATTTTGTCAAAGCCAGAAAGTCTGATAAAACAATGGTATGATGTCTTTCATGATGACTTGTCAATAGAAGACTGTGTGCTCAACAACAAAGGATGTCAACACAGACACAGAACGTAACTTCTGTCATCCCTTTCCTTGTGAGACCAAGAACATTCCTAACATCAAAAATAAGGAAGGACAGACAACAGGCACCAGACTTGCCTAACACTTACAGAGATGAAAGTAAGAAAGAAATTGTGAATCGAAAGCCTCATCCTAACTGTTGGGTTCTAAATGATATAAAAGACATGTCTAAAAAACAGTTCTTTGTTCTTCGTCAAGATGAAACAAAAAGACCTACTGAGATTTTGATGGGTGGAGTCTCTTGTCCACCTTCTCTGTCATACACGAGTGATTCTGACCAAACTACTTAAATCCAGGCACTGATGCTTGTATGTAGGAGTGATAATGCAAGTGAATGAAATCAGTGAGAGAAAGTGTCTGAGTGGTGAAAATTAATTTACTTTTATAAGCCTTTATACCACAATCAGAATCTTGAACTAAGGAGAACTAATGCCTTTTACCAAAAGGTATTGATATAAACAAACAAAAGTATAGCTGCGTTTACTCTTTGATGTGACAGGATGTGACATGACATTACACAACTGGATTCTCTACAGTATTAGGATTATATTTTGATGTGCCGTGGCCAAAACAAATAGTTAAAAAGTCAAAGTGAATTTGCTCACTTGAAAATAAACAAATCAGACTTCTCAAAGTATTCTATTGTCACCATTCAAAGAACTGGCTTACTGACCAGAGGCTTAGCTGTTTCTTAGTGTTGAGGACAGTGCAAACATCCATGACTAAATAATAAAAGGTCTTATGAATGTTAATTACCTAATTGGTAGTCCACTGTATGAAGCAGGGACTGAAATAGTGACATAAAATGAAAAGGGAGTATCCCTAGAAATACGTAATGGCCTTGCTATGATTTACCTGCTATGAGTTTCAACCTTCAATAGTAGCCCTAGTGAAGAACTTGTGTAGACCTTCCCAATTTTTTACTATTTTTGATGGGTTTGTTTATATTGTAGAGTTTCATAGTATAACCCTCCACCAACCAGTAGCATGAAGGGGACCCAAAAGGGCTTCTGTTTTATTCCTTCAATGGTTGCTATTTTGCTGTGACAAGAACTCACAGCTTGGCCAATAATGGCACAGAGAACAAATCAAAATGAATGGAGTTAAGAGAATAATCGAATCAATTACACATTGATCTTTACTGTTGTCCTGAATTCTTGTTGCCTTCCTGCCCTCAATCCTGAAAGAGAACAGAACATAATGGACAACGACCAGTGAGGTGGAGCCGTCAATGATGACATCAACTGAAAATCATGACTGGACACAGAAGGGGAACAAATAATACTTGAAAGCTCAGGACAAAACTGCAGCTAGCAGCACAGCTGTAACCTCAGAGAAGAGAGAAAATTGTCTCCCACCAAGATACAAGATAATTAAATATGGTGTACATCAGTTACATAGCGGTGCCAAGAACTTATGCTGGCAAACCTGTGACTCTCTGGTCATGTGCGTGGACCAAAAAAACCTTAATTTACATGTGAAAGTCTCGAATAAAGTCAAAACCCCCATGGTGTTAAATATTGCTGTGGATCAACTCTGCAATACACCTGTGGAAATCTTTCATCACTGAAAAATTCTGAACAATAGGGTATGGGCCTTTAGGTAGAACATACCAATCTCAAAAAGGCTGCATGAGACACCTCCTCCAGCCATAGCATATTAGGTGTCTGTGCAGGAGCACAGAGAAAGGAAAGGGAAGATGAAGGAAGGACCTGGCAGGTGGGTCAAGTGAGGTGATCCTCCCCCTCTGTCATGGTTTAGCCTCAGCCAGCAACTAAGTACCACATGGCTCCTCGTTCTCTCCTCCACCTTGAGTGGGATGGGGAGGAGAATCGGGGAAAAAAGAAATGCAAACTCATGGGTTGGGATAAAAACGGTTTAAGAGGACAGCAAAGGAAGAGAAAACGGGAAAAAATAAACAAAAAACAGAAAACCCCCCAACAATAATTGAATATACTAAGCGCATGATTCACAGTACAAATTGTGCACCACCTGGAACACAATGCCCAGCCCGCTCCCAAGCAGCAGTCCTGACCCCTAGCGCCATCCCCACTTTATATACTGAGCATGACATCATATGCTATCGAACATCCCTTGGGCCACTTTGGGTCAGCTATCCTGGCTATGTCCCCTCCCAGCTTCTTGTGAAAATTAACTCTATCCCAGCTGGAACCATGACACACTCTAGTCCGATCTCGTGAGACCCAACCTAGAGTACTGCATCCAGTTCTAGGGTCCCCAGTACAAGAAACTGGGGCCACAAAAATGGTCAGAGGGCTGGAACACCTCTCCTGTGAAGAAAGGCTGAAAGAGTTGGGATTGTTCAGCCTGGAGAAAAGAAGGCTCCAGGAAGGCCTCATTGCTATCTTTCAATACTCAAAGGGAGCTTATAAGAAAGATGGAGAAAGACATTTTTCCAAGGCCTGTAGTGACAGGACAAGGGGCAATGGTTTTAAACTGAGAGTAGGTTTAAACTGGATATTAGGGAGAAATTGTTTACTATGAGGGTGTTAAGACACTGGAACAGGTTGCCCAGAGAAGTGGTGGAGGCTCTTTCAGTGACAGTGTTCAAGGTCTGGTTGGATGGGACTTTGAGCAACCTGATCTAGTGAAAGATGACCCTGTCCATGGCAAGGGATTGGACTAGATGATTTTTAAAGGTCCCTTCCAACCCAAACCTTTCTATGATTCTTTGAATCCATTTCTAATAGCAGAGTGCTGTGGAATCTATGCTGAGTCCTCATGTAACCTCTGTCTTTGTGGAGACGTAGTGTCTCTATTCCCGGCACTGCAACGATGGACAGCTGAACTTTTAAGTGAATGACTCACTACAGTCATGCAGAAACATGGTAATAGGGTCTCGCTCAGTTGTACCCTAATTAATCATATCTTTCGCCTCATGTCTTTCTACCATGGCATGGACAGCTGGTCTGGAAAGCAAGCTATTAATCAATCTCTGCTGGTCAGAGGAGGCCAGTAACAATTCTTATTCAAATCATTTAGGTTGTCATTCACATTTCTTATTTCAGCATGCATTTAATCTGAAAACACTGGTCATCCTTCCTTGTGCTTTACAAGCACTCAGTGCTGACTGTCAGACCCTGCACATTCAGAGTCAGCTTACAATTCTCTGAAGCCAGAGTTACTAGCAAGGGCTTATGTCCTGACAGTGATTGCCTAGGTAGCAACAGTGGTAGAAAAATAGTCATGAAAAGGGGAGAAGGAAAGAGGAAGGAATAAGCAGTTCAGCAAGAGATGTCAAGAGGTACAGGCTGAGATGGAAGCATGGACAAACCCAAAAGGAAGAGAGATGTGTGTGCCAGTAGCACAAAATTAATGAGAGGAGGTCTGTGAGTAGATTAAGTTGGAAAAGGTGGGGCAGGGAATAAGGTTAAAATTGGTAGAATCTCCTAAAAAGGGAGATATGAGAAATACTGTATATCAAAGGAAACTTTCAAAATGTTATCCGGGTAGAAAGTGATAGCCAGCAAAACATCTGATAATTACGAAAGATTAAGGCTGAAGCTATCAGTAACATCAGGGGCTATTGTGAATCCAAAAAGGATAACAATTCCTACATTTGTTCAGAAACTATGGGAAGAGACATTTCAGTGAAAGTGTTGGTGGAAGCCACAGTGAAAGATGAAGTCACAGAAAATGCGCAAGGGGTAAATGGCTCATACTATGTATCTGCAGGTGAAGGAAGGTGAGGGGAATTCACTTGCTAAATGGTGAGTGAACAGAAAGCTGCAACTGATGGGGACTCTCTGAAAATAAAAACACCTAAAGCGCGGCCTTAAGTTATTGGGGTGGGAGGTGGCCTCTTGAGACAGGTGAATCAGAAGCACAGATGGACACTGGATGGGCAAAGAAAATAAGGTCTCAGGATCTGCCAGCAGTAAAAAAAAAAAAAAAAAAAAAAAAAAAAAAGAAGGAAAATAAAAGGGAGGGGGTGGGGGGAAAGAAAGAAGGAAGGAAGGAAAGAGAGGGAGACAGGGGGGAAATGAGGGAAGGAGCCACTCCAGAGCTCCAGCGGCCAGAAGAAAAAAGAAGAAAAGATGTGTGGAAGAGAACTGAGTGATTAGTAAGACATCTATGTTGATTTGAATCTCAGAGCACTTCACATGGAAAAACCAGGCAAGTGCAAACAAAGAAATATTTGCATGGCATAAGAACAGAAACAAAGGAAGGGGAAACCAGTTCTTTGCTGTAAAAGAACAAAAGCGGATGGAATAATGCAATAATAATAATATAGGAACATGCATCAAGGAGTAAATTACAACCAAATCTAGAACAGTCTAAAAAATCTCAAACTATATTTTGAAATATAATAGATGGAACAAGAAATAAAATATAAAGAATATGAAAAAATAATCTCACAATTATTTACCAGTGGAATCCCAACAGATATACTACAGAAATCCATCAATTTTAAGAGGACAGTATTAGTAGTGGCATGACTTCTAATTAGAAAAACTAAAACTCTAGAGACCAGCTTCATCTCACCAAGTTCAGACAGCTATGAGTAAAGATGCTCTAGTCTCCCTCAAGGCACTTCAGAGCTCAGTTCAGATCCTCATGGATTTAATTATCACCTTATGCCATGCTTCCTCCTCTCCCTTTACTTACAAGAAAGCCCAGGACAATGGGATT
>KL262061.1:0-27581 GCA_000699545.1 Podiceps cristatus | reverse complement strand
GAAAGAGTTCAGAATAAGATTGGTTCCCTGGAACACCAAAAATCAGAGGGTGGGCTTCTGAAGTCCTGTCAACAGATGCTGCGCAGTACAATTTCAAACAGGGCGCAGTCACTTGAATTGTGTTTTCCCATATCATTCCTTTCACCTGCAGAGAATCATTAGCAACTGAACTATCAGCTTGAATGAAAGTGGAAAAGTTGAGCTTGAGACTACAACTAATTCATAAGTTCATGAGCAGTCTTTGATTTCTATTTGTTGTTTCAAAATTAGGAAAATAGAATCATAGAACCACAGAATGTTTTGGGTTGGAAGGGACACCCAGAGCCCATCTAGTCCAACCCCCCTGCAGTGAGCAGGGACACCATTACCCAGATCAGGTTGCTCAGAGCCCTGTCCAACCTGGGCTTGAATGTTTCCAGGGATGGGGCACCCACCACCTCTCTGGGCAACCCGTTCCAGTGCTTCACCACCCTCAGTGTAAAGAATTTCTTCCTTACATCTAATCTAAACCTACCCTGTTTCAGCTTGAAACCATTACCCCTTGTCCTATCACCGTTGTCCCTACTGAACAGATTCTCCCCCTCTTTCCTATAGGCCCCCTTTATGTACTGACAGGCCGCAATCAGGTCTCCCCGCAGCCTTCTCTTCTCCAGGCTGAACAAGCCCAACTCTCTCAGCCTGTCCTCACAGCAGAGCTGCTCCAGCCCTCGGATCATTCTTGTGTCCCTCCTCTGGACCCGCTCCAACAGCTCCATGTCCTTCTTGTGCTGAAAATAAGCTTGTGTATGTTTTTTTAATTAATTAATTAATATTCTCTTTGGACAAATCTATTTAGACTAAAGGAGGGAGTTTATTCAGGTAATAGTATGACCTAGAATGTCTACTGCACAGTAAAAAATTGGACACTGGCTCAAGTGTTGAGGTGATTATTCATTTAAGTGTGAGGTGCTTTAGCCAGCAACAAAAATTACAATTATCACTGTATCCTTTCCAATAAGGAAGAATGGAATTTTTGTCTATAATTTCCAACACGTGCACTATAATTAGCAGTATTAACATTGAAGCATTGTCATCTAATAATGTAAAATATGAATGACATAAATGGAAGAGGTATTTTTAACCATAGAAGATGATGAATTTTGGATCCCAACTACTTAATTTATAACAAATATGATCCAGCTTTTCAGTGCTTTTATCTGCTTTCATGTCCTTTATACAAAATTAAATTTCAAATTATTCTGTTTCTACACTTTCATACTACTGAATTACACTGAATGTTATAAACTTATTAAGTCTGGTTAGACATTTGAACTAGAATTTTCCATATATGCTTACATTCTGCATGACAGAGACCTTGAAGAAATATTCCCTGCAGTCAGAATTCTTTATGTACACAAGGATTATGAAGCAATATGGTTTTGTCTTACATAGAAATAAGGAATCTAATAAAATGTGTCATTGTTCATCCAACTAGTTTATTATTATTAAGAATTAGAGTCATTTTAAAAATAAAGCCAATAAAATCTAGAATGAGAACATTTAGGACAAATAGTACTCACCTGTTTTTAAAATACCATATGCTATGTATGCATCTACATATCTAAAACTAACTTGAAATACTGCTTAACACCAACATACATTACTGAAAAAAATAAAAAAGTGAGGTTTTCACTGTCAAAATTAAAATAAACCATCTGCATGTACAATTACTGTGACAAGGTATTTCAAGCATTTTAGTTGATTGTTTCACAATATATTTTTTACTACTTTTTTAGAAAGCAGACAGTCAGTGAATAGGAAATATTCAAAAGTATTGCCGGTCATTGTTACCCGTAGGTAAAATACAACATTCTCAGGAAAATATCAACTGTACTAAACACAAAGCAAACTTACCTAATTTTTCAGGTTTTCCTTTAAGTGTCTGTATCCTTCTCTTATGAACAGTGATGGAATCTGGGATATACTACAGCATTTACATTTATGCTATCAGGTGTATTTAATCTGCTTCATTGTTAGTGTTTCTGAAGTTTTAAAATAAATATTCACTAACACTATTAGAATTAATGAATGATGTCAATAGTCTATAGTGACATCATGTTATAAAACCAGGGGAAATGAAGTTATATCATTAATATAAATCTTGACAATTTATATGATATGACATTAAGGGAATGCATACCCCCACAGACATCGCCATCCACATTTTCACACTGTCGATCATCACATTCACAGTTTTTGCCATGAACTCTGTCATCTCCTGGAGGGAAACAAGTGCATTGGCCACATTCACATCTCCCTGTAAGAACAAACAATCGTTAGACTCATGATTTCAGTAAAGTAAAATAAATTAAATAAAACCCCAAGCTTACTCTACACCCTCCCCCCCAAAGGCAAACTACAAGTCATTCTGTATTAATTAAAGCATGCACATAAACACTATTAAAAAACAAAACAAAACAAAAGCCAACAACCACCATGCCAATCTATCCCTCCTCCATGGCAACCAGGAGCAAAGTATATCACTGTTAAGTCTTGGTGGAAATAGCAACAATAGGCAATCACTGGCATTGCATGTTTTCCATATCTCAACTTTGCATAACAGAGCTATGGTACATGTTTATCTGCACAATTAACCTCTATAATTGATCTAAAATATTTAGCACATACCTCAGAAACTCCCAAATGAATGTGATTAGCATTAAACAGTCTATGCACGGGGCTATCTAGGATACTCTCTATTCCTGTAGAAACAACTCTGCAAATACTGTCAGGCACTTGGAAAGCAAAAAATCCCTATAACTTTTCATGTCTAGACCCAAAGAAATAGAAGTCGAAAGCACAACCCCTGTCAGTCTTCCCTTCCACCAGCCTGTTCACAGAACTCCCCAGAGCTTAAAGGGGGAATAGATTCAGCCAAACTCCCGCAGATCTTCCACTCCGAAGCCCTCAGAGCAGTGCATATTAAACGGTCAGATGTGAAAAAGACTGAGATCAAGGACAGTCTTACTTTACACATACACAAGACAGACTCTAACTTCTAAGAGTTTGCCTCCCTGTTTTTAAAATTGTTTAATGTAATGCTACTGTGGGAATGCTCTAAATATGAGACAAACCGTGGATCAAAGTAGTACATTTGATGGGCTCAGGAAAAGATACTGTGTGTAAAAGGGGCCAGCAGAGACAGGGATCAGGATGCAAAAAAGCCTGTTCCCCTTTATCTTATTTAATCACAGCAGCTGAGTGAGACTCAGCCTGGGCCTGGACACACCCTCCACTGACTACAGGACCCAAATTTACAGTAGAAGCAACTATAGCTACAAAGCAAAACAATCCTCCAAGTGCAGCCTTTCATATGTAACCAAACAGTTCAGGATGCGCAATATTTTTTCAGCATCTGCTGAACGGGAAAGGACTGTTAAGGAGAAATGTAGAGGGGCTTTTCTAACTGTAGGATTCGTGACTGTAGGTTTTGGCCAGACTCAGTGGTGCCCAGCGATGGGACAAGGGGCAACAGGCACAAGCAGGAACACAGCAAGTTCCATATAAACATAAGAAAAAAACTTTCCCGTGAGGGTGGCAGAGCCCTGGCACAGGCTGCCCAGAGAGGCTGTGGAGTCTCTTCCCTGGAGATATTCAAACCCGCCTGGACGCGTGTTCCTGTGCGACCTGCTCTGGGTGACCCTGCTCTGGCAGGGGGTTGGGCTAGGTGGTCTCCAGAGGTCCCTGCCAGGCCCCGCTCTTCTGTGACGCTGTGACAATAAAACCTTTTAGGTCAACATACTGCCAGATCATTGTTAATCTATTTTTCTTTCAACTTCTAACCTAAATTTGTTACATTTGATTTTTCAAAAACCCCGGCTAATTAAGGTGGAGGGTGGGGAGTGGGATCTTACTACTTATGGAAAAAATCCCAGCTCATTTTACAACTGCCATAATCTTCATCTTCCCAAGCATCTATGTACATTGCACTTTCGAGCTGACATTCTATGTGCCAGGATTCTACCTAGAAGCACATTTTATGATCAACTTAAAGTGCAAGAATCTTAAAAAAGAAACACTGATAGAATTAACAGCAAATACTTCATGATACCTTTATAATATACATAGTTTTAAAACTATGTTGCATTGGCGATTGTATGAGGATATTTGTTCCAGAAAGAAGCTTATTATAGGAAGTGCATCTACCACATCACAAAATACAGTTGTATTTGGTAACCATGTCAACATTTAAGATATGATTGTCTACAGTATGATTGATGTTATTTGCCTGCGTTCTCTAAGCTATAATTATTCGCCAAGGACAGTTACATTAGTAACTGGAACAAAATCATTTCTTAGTACTTAAATATACAGAGACTTTTAATAACTCCAACTAGTGACTAGTTGGGGCTCTCACAGTCTTTTTCTATCCATCCACCTTAGACAACCTGGCTACTTTTACAAAAATGTCACATCACAGTGTCCCAAAGCACAGTCAGTCACCCGTAGGCAGACAGGTACCTGATGAACAGGACCCATCTGTTGTGAAGACTATAAAATAAACAAAAGAACCATTTTTAACAGTGGCATCCTGGCCAGCTAATCCTATAATAAGGAGGATGCCTGAAGGACAATAAAATCAGTTTAAGCAAGTTGCTTTGAAGAGAGCAGTCAGCAGAGATGGAAAATCCTCCAGAGGGTCGAGCAAAGGAAGGTTCTGTAATGAGGCTCCTGCATGTTCTGTAATTAAGCATTACCTTCTGTAATGCTTAATTTAATAAGACAGAATGTCTTGAGAGCCCAGTGGCTGGGCACTTGCACTGGAATGGGAACAGGTTCCTCTCAGTCCCTGCTGCAATTAATATTTATTCATTTTAGTTAACATGCAACAGTTTCATCAGGAAAAAAAAAAAAAAAAAAAAAAAAAAAAAAAAAGAGGAATATCCCATCCCTAGGCAGATAGGGCACGTTTTGTCATGTAAGAGATACAAGCTCAGGCTGTCTTCTCAAAATCAAGCACAAAGGGGATTTAGGCCCTACTTTCTCAATCTTCTAATCTTAGTTTGTGAATAAAACACTAACATATTCAAAAAGCCCAAATTCCTTGTTGATATCTGTGCCTCACGTTTTATTTTGGCTGGACCCCACCTAAGCTCAGGGTATGATTTAGATCATCTGACTGCGGACCTCAGCAGAACTGAAAGTGTCCTGAAAATGGACAGAAACCTCAGTCAGTAAGTGCTCTGGAAAAGGATTGCTCTAACTATTTCTGTACTTTTCAAAAATGTTCAAAAATATTCAAAAATGCAGCTATAGTGGTTTAGTGCACTGCTGCTGAAATTGATACTCATTAATTTACCATTTCTTTTCTTTTATAAACGTGACAAAATCAGCACTAAGAACATGAAAAGTAAATTTAGTGGTGGCACTAAATAATTGCAACTTTGCACTGGCTTAAAAAGCATATTTTACCTCCAAAAGTACTGAGATTTGTTTAGATTATGTAAGGTGGGCTCACTTGGTGGACAAATTTAACAGAGAATTAAAGTCCTTTTACTTCTGAACAGATAGCTACACAGGACGTAGCAAAAGTAGACTTAAAAGGCTCAGTTTATTACCATATATAAAAACACAGAAATTTATTTTGTAATTATTTTGTAATTTACAGCATTTTGTAACGATATATCTCAGGATGCTTCCGTGGGAAAACCAGGATAAGGCATTTACAGGGTAAGCTTGCTTCAGCCATATGACTACTTTGATGCATCTGCTACTGAAATAACAGAAGGCACCCCTTATTCTGTTACCTTCTTCTCTTAGTTATTGTGATAAAACACTTACCATACAAATTCAATCGCTCAAAAGTAATTTGAAGCTTGCATTATACTGAAAAGGGATCAGCACTTCACTAAACATACCCTTTCTTAGTCTAGAATAATAGGTTTACCATAGCAACCTGATTATAAAGGGAATGCAACTGCCAAACACATCCTAAATTCTCTTTAAGTTCCAGGGCATACAGAAACAATTAAACACGGAAGGACTACAATATTGTGCACCTTCTCAACCGTCTGTGCAAGAGCTACACTTTGTGAGTAAAAAGAAACAAGTTCACCCCAGACATTTTATAGCAAGTGGCTTCCTCTCCTCCTCACTAAACAGGGACAGTAAATTTCATCGTCTGATGACTTCGTATGAAGAAAGCTTTATGATGGAGGTTGTATCAGCTATTAGCATTGAAAAGCTTAACCTAAGGTACTGCAATGCAAGATTCCAAAAATAGAATCATTACACAAGACATTTTTTTTGTCTACAACCTTAGTATTTCCTCGTCATTGATGTGAAGAGGAGCATTAACTTATTATTGATAATTGTTATTACTCGAAGACTGGAAAAAGACCAGCTTAGGGTGGGGGGATTTGTTTTTAAATGGAACTGAAGTGCCACATCTCGTTAAAACACTTAAGTTTGTTAAATAACTGTCTCTAGGATTCTAAAAATCTGTACCTTAAGCATTTAGCTTATGATTTTATTCACCATTTACTATAACATTTTTTCATTCCTCTTGCCCAACATTTATGAAAGCATAACTAAACAGTGCCTACACTTTCATTAAACCTGCTCCCATGCAAATTTCTGTGACCATCAGCTGCATGCATTCAAATCAATTTCCAGCTGCCTATATAGACTGACTGAAAGTCTCTTTTATACAGGTAATTTTCATCTTAAAACACTGTGCTAGAAGTATATAATTTGCGTAATAAAACATTTTTACCTTGTTATTGCCAGCAAAAATATCAGGAAGAAACAGCAATAGCTTTCAGTGTAAAAATAAACACTGAATATAATAAGATGTACTTCATTGTCTTTTCCTGTCTATAACTCTACAACATAAAGGATTTTTCTTTGCATGGTGCTGAATTTTTATCTTCTAAATGAAAACAAATAAATAAAGTGTGGGTTTTTTGGTTTGGTTTTATTTTTTAAATGTAAGGAATACAAAGCCACATTGCAGTGAGATTGCGGTAAAAGCAAACCAGGTTCATTGGTACCTCGAAAAGACTAATGATAAATAGGAGGAAATGCGCCTTCAGGAAGGACTTTTCTGCCCCACAGCTATCCCATGGCTTAACATCTGAAAGCATTACCTATCAGAAATTGGCAATTTCTTTGTTATCAAGCAATCTCAGGCAACTTGAGCACATTCAGTAAAGCCGCTGTGCCTTTCTGCCAGCAGAACCTATTTCATGCTGGATGGGAACAGATGATCTAAAATAATGGTCAGAAATGCCAATCAGAGAAGGGGGATGGGGAGATTTGTACAGAAGATCACAAAGTTTCAGGGGACATAGTTGGGGGGAGCAGATGTGACTTAAGGAAGTAATAGGATGTAGCAGCTTCAGATAAGGAAACGGAAAATTCACTGACTGAGCAGCAGAGGGAAAAAAGATGAGTAAAGAGAATAAACAGTACCACAAAATGGGCAAACAAAATGCAGTGCTTGCCAAAAATAGGGTGGACAATCTCATCATGCCTTGCTCAGTCTGAGGTGTTAAACGGAGTGTCATCCAGCTGAGCTTGATCAATGTGGAGAAATTTAGGCTCAAACAGAAAAGAACTACAGACTTCTCAGTGGGCGCACACAGTTTATTTTGCATAGCCTATTCTCAAAATGGCCTAAAATAACTTTCCACACCTAGAATGGCTTTTCATAAGTAAAAACTAAATTTTCATATAAAAACATTGTACTGACTAGACAAAAAAAAATTCTGTCTTATACTTGGAAGGTTCTCTGGCTTTTAAAATGCTAGTAATTCTTGGACCTGATTGGTTGGATGGTTTATGAGGTGCCAGAACAAAAGGAACCTTTGGAAGCTTCTTCATTATGTGAAAAAGTATCCTTGGAACCTCTTTACACAGCTGAATATCTGGCTGACCTTACACAAACTATGAAAACCTGGGGATTAGTTTTTTGGCAAGATTTTGGGCAAGCAGGAGCCATGTTCTACTTGTGTTATATATGAACAACATCACCTGCAACCTCTAGTTACATTGGGAAAAAAATAAGTTTTCCTCTTCTAAAAAGGCTTTATGGATTTATACCAGTACAGTTCTGTTTGTCCCCAATGTTCCAACATGCCTGAAGATTTGTGACAAGACAGCTGGTCTGCCTCTAGCTGGTGCTACCTCTTCAGCAGAAGGACTTCAACATCTATGTGAAAAAAATTAATTCTCCTCCTGGATTTGAACGCTCCTTTCTGCTCTAAAGTGTTATTTTACCATCTCAGAGAAATGAAGATCAGAGCCCCTGAATGCAGTTTTTCCTCTGTACAGAGTGCCCAGCTGTAGCTGCAGAGTGGGGAAGGTGCACCGCACCGCCCATCACACCGCGCCAACCTGTCTCACAGGCATCCTGATACACAAGAAAAAATGTGTTGCAACTATTGCAAGAACAACTACTTGTTTGGATTTGGGTTGGAAACTAACTTTCTGTTTCTAAATCAATACACAGAAGACAAACATGCCTTAAGTCTACTCATAAAAAGAGATTATTTGCAGCATGACTGACCTAAGACCTCAACTAAAGATATAAAAGCTCCAGAGAAGAGCTTAGCTGAATCATACAGACATAAAATGAAATGAAAATTGCTTTAATAATTCTAAAGTAATTTCCAAACTTCAGAATTTTAAACTACTTTTTTTCAAGAATTTTGTACACTGAAGAAAACTTTTAGCAGCAAACTTTGAGACTTTTATTTAAATAGCACCAACAATAGATAAAGCATGTAATTGTGTTAAATATCTAGGCACCTCTCAACTGCAAGAACTACATCAGCTACTACATTCAGCACTACTACATTCAATGGGGCTGAAATAACTGTAATCAACTATTATCATATAACTGTATGACACACTTAGAAGACTTGTATCTATAGCTGATAACTTTTTGTTCCAGGTTGCATTACCTCACCCTAAGCCCATATGTGGCTTCAAAGCCCAGGCTACTTTCACTAATTGTTTATGTTGATACACCTGGTTTTATTTTAATTTCCATATCATGCTTGGAAAACCCAGTCTAAATCTGTGCTAACTGCTCGGTGACACTGGGCCATCCAGTGCTACACGGAACATCATAGTCCCATGTGAAAGGGCTGGGAAGAGGTGGAAAGGTGTGTGCAATGCAGAGTGTGCCATGGTGGCTCCGGGGACTTTGCTGCGTACAGCTTCTCTTACCCTTTTCCTTTAGGAGAAGGTACCTAAAGTCGTGTGTCTGCTCATCGCCTACACTCAGTGTCTTGCAATGGCTGTTGGTATAAAAATTTGGCCCAAAAAACCAGCAGAGATTCACAAAATAAGAAATTCTTTTGTTAAAGCTGCCTGAGACTTTCCATTATTGTATGTATGTTTTATGAAGTTGTTTACTATAACAAAGTACCAAGCTGTCCCTCATGTGATAAGATGTGTGGGGTTTTTCCTTAGACAGAAAATATATGTTCCTTTTGATCTTTTAAAAATTGAATTGTTTTATAATTTGAAAGAGTATTTAAAAAGGTCTGATAATTTAGTTGCTCCTTAAGGGAGAAAAACAAAACAAAACCAAAAAAAACCCCAAATGAAAACACAAAACAAACAAAAAACCCCAAACAAACAAAAACCAAATAATGACACAGAAAACAAATATCCCTAAGAAAAATATCCCAGAGAAATAAACAATAAGTATGTTATCCCAAAAACCAGAACTCTCACAACAGCACAAGCAACTGAATACCCAGGATTGTAAAAGCGAGCGTTATGCAACAGCGATTGGAAATGGCTGAGGCTTGCCCCCCGCTTTAGTACACGCGGCATGTATGACTGGAAGTCTAATTGCACAGTTGGCATATGGCATCTGAAGTAAATGCTCTTCCTTTGTGACAGCCTAATAGTGAAATACTTCTTTAGACAAATCCACTCTACAGCACCACTTTACAGATTTAGCGTCAGATAGTCTTTTCCAGCTCTTGCTGATCAGCACTACTGATTTGTATCTCCTTTTCCATGTGTTTTTTCTTTTTTCTCCCCCCCCCCCCCCCCCCCCCCCCCTCCTTTAAACATTTGGGCAAGAAGCACTGCTGTGCTGCTAGTTTCCTTTTCAGATTGTTAACTTGTTGACATCTGCTATCATCATCAAGCCGGCATGTCTCCTCCATCTGCCTCCTCTCAGTAGCAGTGCTTTGAGGATACACTCCTTGTAGGCTGCTATTGTATTTCTGCACAGCCAACAGGGAATTTCTAGAGGGGTTCCAGGAGAGGAGTCATCGAGAACACCCCTGACCCCCTTTGCAAGAGCAGGATTTTAGCCCTATGCCTCACTTTTCCTGGTGACAACTTCCTCAGGTCTCCTGTTGGGGGCATGCCCTTGACAATTCATTCACTATATTAAGGGGACAAGTAGGACAACGAAGGCAATTACTTGTCTGTTCAAAAGAAACGTGATAGTCGATGTCACCACACAGAGGAGAGATGTGTGAAGAAGACAAGAAAGAAGGTGGCAAAATGCTTTCTAAAGAAATGTGTTGTTAAGATGGAGAACAGTGGAAATGGAAGAGAAGGAGGAGGAATCAGCTGGGGAAAAAGGAAAACTAGACAGCATGGCAAATGTCACTCCAAAGATGTAAAAACTCTAGAATTCACCAAGCCATCCTCTGATTTTTTTCCTACTCTTTCTTCCCTCCCCTCTTTTCTCACCCCAGTAAAAATAGTTCCTCTTTCTTCCACAGCATCTTTCTTTAGTGCTTTGCTCTCTACATTTTTTTCCTCTTTCCACTTTGTCCAATGAGCCTTCCCCTCCTTTTAAATGTTTCACCGCTGAGTACTGCACATTTTGTACTTCTACAAATCACCTCGTCTTTCAGATCACCCCATGTTACCTTCTCTAGCTTGCACTGAGTTCTGTCTTTTCATCTCTTTTTCATTCTTTCTCTCCAAAATGCTTTCAATAACTCAAACTATCAAGAAAAACTACTGTAAAGAGATGCCAATAAATCAAGTAAAGGATACACGGCATTCTACAAAAACTAACATATTTTCCATAGAATATGAAAAATTGTGTTTGATTTAAAGGACCTGATTTGAGAATGCTTTTCGTTCACCTCCACAACTATCAGATTTAAAGGACCTGATTTGAGAATGCTTTTCCTTCACCTCGACAACTATCGGGAAAAATAAGTCTGATTTCCCTTTCATCCTGTCCAAATGTCTGATGCTTAGCATAAGCTGTTGTAAAATGTTTTCTAGCAAAACCTAAACATAATAAAGAGGCACAAACCAACAGTGAAAGATGCATGAAACACAAGGACGTTGTTCAAGAAGCTGTGATGGTTTTTGAGCCATTTACAGCTTTATACATTTGACTGCCTTATCATCCAGAGGATTGACTGCTTACCCCTTTTTTACATGATCTGCCATGTAATGAGTCATAGCACTAATTCCACAGAGATATTTAATTTGCAGATTAATTTACTAGAAAATGTCAACTGCTTTGTGGAAGTTTAATCACCAAAATGTTAACCTTGTCTGCTGATGCCTGTTGTTTATTAGGTAGTAAATTTCAAGATATTTTAGGGTTGTAATACAGGCTTATCTGTTACAACGTTTAAACTCCTAGACACTCTGCTTTTTGAAGCTTTAGCCAAGATTAAAGAGCTTTATAATGGCAAAACAACAATATGAGAAGATCCAACTGCATAGCAACCATCAGTATTATTCGCAGATAACAGACTGCTAAGTTCAGAAACCATGGCAGCAAATGACATCACACTCTATCTACCTTATTGATTAGCTTTCACCTCAAGACTTTTTCCAGAAATGAAAGACATTACCTAGCAACTGCATCATCTACTGAGTTGTTCCAAGTTAAAATGCTCTTACCCTTCACTTGTAAGCAAATTTTTCCTTTTTGTTGCCAGCTGGCCAGATTGTGCACTAGCCTCTTGTTACAAGGCTCTCTATTTAATCTGTTGTAAAGACACTGCCTTATGGCTCCTAAAATCTTTGCCCTAAACGTAATTGCATCAGTGAAATAATGCTTCTCCCCAGCGCCCAAAAAGGTTGGCTCTGAGGAAAAGTATGTAAAGTTTAATAAGGGAATTAAAGGCATCATTGTAACAGCTTTTTAAATGCAAACTTTATCTTTAGAAAACAACACAATCTTTCATTTTCCCACTCTGATTTCAAGTATTAGTAGTAAATTCTTTGTTGCATGTAACTCTGACTTTACAGATTTCAGGAAGAGTGCATAGCAATAATAAAACACTGAGCCAAGAGTTATGAAAGGAGACCAGGTGGGCACATTATGTATCACCCTACAGATGTACTTGTTAAACTTCTTGAAAGAAATACCCTCTTTGCTCATCTGTCTTGATAGGACCCCATGAGCAGGTAGGGACACTGTCTGTTAAGACTGAGTTAGAGAGAACAGGTAAAATTATGAGCTTTGCAGATTTATACTTCATATCACCTGTATAAAACCCAGCAATTAAAGACAACAGTCTTCAAACTACTCAAAACACATGCAACAAGTCATTAAAGCCTACCACTGAGGTCTCACTATTCCTGCAAGTCGGACACAGAAAAGATGGATTTGAGATCAGTCTCCAAACCTTCCTGACAAATACAACAGTACTCTGAAACACTAAAATTAAGGCATTTTGTTTTAATTAGTTAACTCAAGCAACTACTATGGAGGACCTAAGACTGAAACAATTGCCTATACTTTAATATTGTTGCTAGTTCTGAGAGCAAGAAATCGGGTTTATAGCATGCCTTGGGCCCAAAATTCTAGAAGGATCACTGCCAAATAAAACACATGCTCCCACCAGATTTCTGCTTTGACTGGAACTCACCTTCATTTTGCCAGTCAGTCACAAGCAACAGATTTACCCATGTGCCTAAGTTGGAGCTGCAAAAGACAGCAGTCCCACTGGGCAACCACCCACCCCTTCTCTACCACCTGCTTTCCATCCTGACCCACGTTGCCACCAGCTGCTCTGTGTCTGCTCTCAGCGGGACAGCCCACTGAGAACACTGACAGCCAGGAAACACGCCCGGAAGAGCCTTAGCCCTTGGTCAGTGTCACCCACTGGACAGGAGAAGAGGAAATGCCGCTGATGAGCGAAAGAGGTACTTGAAACTGAATGGAAAGTAGAGACCAACGAAGCATTTTTTACATATGTGCAGAGACTGCTATACTACCACACAACTTCAACTTCTGGGAGCACCAGGGAAGGTTTATATAACTCACAATTCTTTCTATAATTCCTCTCTCAAAAGAGGGAGGGAGAGAGGAGGAGTCCAACGTTCCCCAGAAAGCATTACAAGCTCTCCAGCAGGTGGAGAATTCAAAACATATGAGCAGTCATTAGTCCCTTGAAAATTTCAGTCAATATGATCTTGAGGAAAAATGGTCACAGAGAACGTCAGTGATATGCTTGATATTAAATATTGTCTCTCTTTTGTTTTAAGGATACAGCTAACATTTTTGTCTTTAAAAGACACTTGAAAAAGTGGGAATTTTATCAACATTGATACATGTAAAAATTTAAGATGAAAATAAGAATAACAAAATGACCTTTTTTTATAGCATTGGAAACATTCTGAAGTCAAATGAAGTAAAAATAGAAAAGCTAAGTTCTGTTATATAAATCAGAGATCAAGAGGATCTTTTACAACTGATTAAAAATGTTAAGACTGTAAAGCCTGGTAAGTACTGTAGGGAATTCTATGCTAAATTGAAAACATCTATCCTCTTCTGTTTTGGAAATAATTGTAGATACTACACAAAGTGCTGCTCTGTCAGTCTCCTCAGTCACCATGTAAGAACACAAAGACAATGCAAATAGTGCTTTCTACAGACCAATTGATTTATTAAATATTTAAAAATTCATCAGAAATGAGATTGCTGGCTAAAAAAAACCAATCCTTTTGAGGAAAAAGCAATATTCACTGCAACAGTTTCTAGCAAAATATGTCTGCCAAGCAAAAGAACAACTAAGAAGATAAATCTGACTAGACTGAGTGGTTTTATCTTCCTGGGTAGAGAAAGAATGCATCAAAACCATCTCTTTTAGCAATTTGTGCACCTTTACTCCCCCGCCCCCAAAGGACTTTGTCTAAGTAAGTCCACTAAATTATAAGATAAAACTGCCTATTGCCCACCAATGAGTATATGGAGAACACAGTGTTCCCAAAGATAGCAGACACTATTACAGAAGTCTAAAGGTCAACGCAACTCCCTAACCACTCCAGCTATTTAGGAGCAGTTCTTTGCAACTTTGGAGCAAGGTTACGCCAGTGGAGAGGAAAGAACAAACTCAAACCTTCAGATAAACCAGGCTTGTGAAATAAACCCTACAAAAATCAATTTCAGTATTTTTTTAGCCTTAACAAAGGCTCACTAATAAAATAACCAGTGACAAAGTTAACAAAGCAGAAATACAGTGGAGATTTCATATGAATTTAAAGATGGGAGAGGTTGCTGGGAGCTTTTTCTTTCTTATTTTGTGCTTTTGCATTTAAGGGTAGGAGTAGGAAAAGTTATCTAAGTGGTTGCCAAGGCAGCAGAAGATGGGACATGGAGAGAAGACCACTACAATGGTTACACTTTCATAAGCATGCTCTGGAATATGTACATGTAAGAAATGTTATCTAACAGGTTCCACCAAAGAAAAGATCCCAAGGCTAAAGCCACAGCTGGAGGCACAATTTGGATGGGGAATTAAAACATACGATAGAAGAGGGAAGGCCGGATATACTGAAAACTTGTGAATCTGGCAAACAAGAAGATTTTGACAGCAGATTCCTAGATGAGGAGAATGGCGAACACCTGGCCGTGAAGTCAGGATACAAAAGCAAAACCAATAACAGAGAAAGAATCATGCCTGAGGGATAAGTCTGGAGTGCTCCAAACACCCTGAAAAATGAGGAAAAGATGTGAAATGGAAGAAGAGCAAAGATGCCTGCAAATCATAGAATCACAGAAAAGAAAAAGACCCTCCAGATCATCAAGTCCAACTGTTAACCTAACACTGCCAAGTCCACCACTAAACCATGTCCCTAAGCTCAGCATTTATATGTCTATTAATGCCTCCAGGGATGGTGACTCCACCACGTCCCTGGGCAGCCTGTTCCAGTGTCTGACAACCCTTTCAGTCAAGAATTTTTTCCTAATATTCAATCTAAATCTCCCCTGGCACAATTTGAGGCCTTTTCCTCTTGTCCTATCACCTGTTACCTGGGAGAAGAGACCAGCACACACCTTGCTACAAGCTCCTTTCAGGTCATTGTAGAGTGTGATATGGTCTCCCCTTATTGCTGAGGAACAGACAAGGGAGGTAGGTAAGTATCAGAGCTCACAGAAGAATGAGTGGGTGATGGTGTGAAAACAAAAAGTGAGGTCATCTGCCAAAAGAAAGAACAAAGGAAGGAGAACCTGTAACTTATGCTCAGCAAAATAATGCAGATTAATCTCAAAAACAGAAGGGTATGCAAAACAGGTGAGGATAAGTAGTTCTAAGGAAGACGCTCTAGCAAGTGGGAACTCAGGTGTCCTCAGGAAAACTTTTCCAATTTGCAGAAAAGTGGCATTAAAAGAGAATCAAAGATAACAGCTAGCTCAAGCAGTGGTGTGAAGAAAGAGAAAAGCTGTATTATCCTCTAAAAGCAAAAGAACTTTTGTCCAAGTCAAAATTACTTTATCTATGGAAAGAGACAAAACATTTTCCGTAATAATAAGTAATCAGACCCCATTTCCATAGGAAGACAGCTTGGATTAATCAAGACATTCACCTTTCTGAACTATGAAGCAATGTATCATTTTACAGACCGCTGAGCCTACAGAAAGAAACACTATTTTCTGCGCCACCATCGTTCAAAACTTTGCCAGCTGATTATTATTGTCTAAGAACAATTTTTCTGTTACTGCTATGGCCACCTTTCCTCTTACACAGTGGCACCAAACCACCTCTGAGGCACCATGGCTCATAAAGATTGAATTGTGGCCCTAACACCTGGGAAGCACAGTGGCACAGTTAGAGAGCTTGTGCTGACCTGGAGAAAAACAGTGTTCCTACTTGGCTGTTCAACCAAACCAGATCTTTCTTTCAGTAAAAACAACCATTCCCATATGCTTACTTGTTATAATTAGAGAGTGCATGGTTGCACCTTCCGAGTTTCATTCTGGATCTGAATTTAGGTGAATCATTAGCAATCCACCTTCTCGTCTACAAGAACGAAGGAGGATTATGGCACCCGAGAGCAGAGCATTAGCAACCAGTGTATTAAAAGCAGTCAGCACGCAAAGTGGTGGTTAGAAAAAAAAAATAAAAACAAATAAAGCAAACCACAAACCACAGAAACCACACAACCTGTGCCTTGCTAGAAGGGGAAATTTGCAAAGAGCATCTCCAGCTAGAGAAAGACAACGTGGGGCAACTGCCCCTTAAAGCTGCAAGATGCCATTTAGCAGCTGGCGAGAGCTCTTCTGCTGCTGTGAAAGTCAGGCGCTCCCTGCCTTTGGCTCCTGCTGCACCCAAAGGAGCCACAAGAGCTGGCAGCTCTTGGTTTGCATGACAGAAGGAGCCCCAAGAGCTGGAAACTCTTGGTTTGCACGAGAGAAGGAGCCCCAAAAGCTGGCATCTCCTGGTTTGCACGAGAGAAGGAGCCCCAAGAGCTGGCATCTCCTGGTTTGCACGAGAGAAGGAGCCCCAAGAGCTGGCAGCTCCTGATTTGCATGAGAGAAGGAGCCCCAAGAGCTCGCAGCTCCTGGTTTGCACGAGATGTGATGGCTCACAGGAGCTTGGTGCCTGTTAAGTCCATCAGCTCTGCTGCCCACGGAGTTACAGCCGTGCTTGGGGCAGAAGGCACTCATGAGTCCTGCTGAGCCCTGAGCTCCAGCACCTTTTGACAGCAGCAGGATGCAGCCCTCCTGGAAGGCAGCTGCCTCCGGAGCCAAACTCAGCTGTTGAGCTTGGACCTGTATATCCACAACAAGCACGGGAGGTGAGCCAGGCAGCTTTGCAGCAAGTGTAGAGTAGAATTTGTTGTTCATGGCTTTCACTGAGAGGGATTAAACAGGTACAAGACAGGAGGCAAATCCCAGTGGTGAGAAACACTGTTCCAGCGCTAGGATGCCATCCCTGATTTTAGCATGGCATGAATTAATGCCAATGCCATGTTTGCTCATATGGACTATCAAAAGACTATCAAAAGTTCATCCCAGCCCTTTTCCAGGAAATGTCAGAGTTCTGTTTAGCAAACAAGGAAAAAAAAATAAAAATAATTACTGCTAACCAGATTGAACACAATGAGTTTGGCAAGCTCCACCATACCTGATTTCAGCTGGAAATCAGGCCTAGAATGAGCATTCCACACATATCAGAAACATCTTATTAGAGAAACAAAATAGGCCTGGTATTACCAGTATAAATTTGTCAAAATTGCTTTAAACACAGCATGAATTTGGATTTACTTTTATTGCTGTTTTAGTGAAAAGTACCCCAAATTACTCAGACAAATAAAAGCAACAGTTTAATGCTATACTCAAAAAGCAATTAATTCTGCAGATCTATTTTTTAAGCTAATAAATGGTTTGTTTTGTTTTGCTTTGTTTTTAACAGCAAGCAATAATGAACTAAACAGCATTTATTTCATAAAAAAAAAATGGATTGGCTCCTCTTTGCTAATATAGTCATAAGAAAATTGTATTTAAGCCTCCTCTCAGTAGTTCAATGCAAGTGAAAAACTGGTGTGTTATTAAATTCCTGTGCAGGAAGATGTAAGGTCCCAGCAACTGCTCGGATTTTAATCCTTCTCCCCAGGAACCTGAGATAGGGCAGAGCACCCACAGCAGCAAATGAGAGGCTGCCACAGAAGCATTAGTAATTTTGTTGCTCTTTTCATTTCCCCCTCCTGGAGTGGGGAGGCTAGCGAGGCTTGGTGCTGAGGGAGTGGGAAGAAATAAGGAAAATAATCAGTAGAACTCATTATTTTTCTGTGAGAAAAAGTGGGAGGCATAACTTACAGGGGGCGGTAATTGTGGATCAGACAAGGGCAGAAACTGATACTCAGTTGTGAGAGGAAAAAGAGCAGCGGAGACATCAGCTGAAAATAAGCAGCAACCACATGTACCGTCACATCAGTAGCATGCGAAACACGTCAGAACTCTTGCAGTGCGCACAGGCGCACGCTCACAGAAACGCAGCAGTTATATTTGAGAGTCAGACCCTCTTTGCTTCCCTCGCAAGGGCAGCAGTCCGGCCTCCTCCCCAGCAGCGCGACCGCGCGCCTCTCAGCATCGCTGCCGGAGACCTCGGGTCTCTCCACCTTGCGCAGCCATAGTCTGGCTTTCAGAAGTTGTTACGGGAAAAGGGGTCAGCGGGCCGGGCAGCAGCGGGCGGCTGCCAGAGCAGGCTGTGTTGCAGCAGACCGGGGCAGCCTGGGATTGTCACCTTCAGGATCAGGAGCCTGAGTACCGGCAGATTACAATGACAAGATCTAATATTTTCCTTGAAGCCTTCATTATCGGCACTGCTACTTAAATGAATGACTCATTCATCTCTCCTGTCTCAAAGATCACAACAGGAAATGTTACACCCGTCTCTAGCTGCTTCTCCACCACTTTATTTATAGCTGCAATTAATGAAAAAGAAATGTATTTTCCCAAAAAGTTTCACTGCACAAGTGAAAACTATCTACAAACTGAACAGTTTATGCAGTATATGAAATACATAGAAAACAATACAAGCAAAAACCCCTCACTGTTATTATCGACCTGAAAGACAGTCTAGGCCTACCCTAAAAAAGCCACCATTGCTAAGCAGAGGTTCAGTGTTCAGAAGACCGATAAAATCAGCGTACAAAACCAAACAAACCCCACCCCGGATGTCAAGAGTCATGCCATGTGCAACATTCCTATACTGCCAATATGATTATTTTCATGGGCATTTTTCCTCAAAAAGACTTTTACCTGAAAAACTGTACTACAGGTTGATACAGGTATCTTCTATGCACAAACCCCATGCAAGACCACACATATGCACCCAGGTGTTTCTTGAAGGTGAAAAGTAACAAATGTGGAGCTTTCAGGGGAAGCTGTATCAGGATCGCATGACTTCTCATGACACAAAAGGTCAATATAATTCTAGGGAAAATAACCACATCACCACCCCAAAATGTCAGATTAAAATAACTTCCAGACAGAGGAAAATTTGGAATGGCAGGTACAGTGTAGCTTGCAACATACATGCAGGTCTGGAACAGCAGGAAAGACACGTGAAACAGTGCAAGTCTGCATTTCCCGTCATTTTTAACAAGTACAGCCAAAAAAGCAAACACAGAACAATCATATAGTCAATATGGTTGCCTCTATATTAAAGGGTAAGAAATTACACATCAGCTTTCTCCCCCCTCTTCTGCTAGGAAGGAGATAAAACCTTTAAGGATCAGTTTGTACAGACTTTCCAAACAAGGCTGGATCCAAAGCTTAGCATGAATAGAGATTCTTAGCAGAGTTTAATCTGAGCTAATGTGGTTTCACATCTAGAGCTAGTTCTTTTATGGCTAACATACTATGAAACTTAAACTTGGGACTTTCTGTAGATGACCTTATGGACAAGCTCTTAGCAACGCTGAAGAGTTTTGAGCTGATCCATGGCCCATGTTCCCAATGAAATGATGTGTTTGTCAGAAGAATCTTATTAAGTCCCAGACAGCTGTCTATACCATACAAAGCCCTTGATTAGATGCGATCCATGGTAACTAGGGAGATGTGGCTGGAACTCAGGCTGTGTGGAAGCTCATATATTTGTCTTCTGCAGATAGATATTTAATGAAAATAAACTCAATTTTAAGAATGCCCGTGGCTCCAAATATCTCAGTAAAGGAGAGCCCCACTACTTAGCACAAAGGCTGAAGTGAACCATGAACTAGCCAAGAAGAGATCACACACAACTTTTGCAGAACCTGAAACCCAGAAGGAGAAGCTGTCCAAACTCCCCCCTTCAGCTCTCCTCTTGTCCTCAGTGCTCTCTTCCCAGGGAAGCCCAGGCAGTCGCAGGGATTGCCTGCTGCAAGGGAACATCTTACTGAGTCGTTAAGTGATAACTGAACCTCCAATTCTCAAGTATTTGTTACATGTGGAAAAACAGAATGCAGCACAACCTAAATTAACAGCAATATCTGCACAGATACATAAACCAGAGAGATACACACACTGATGAGTGTCTTCGCTTTTCCTTTTCTTTAGAATATATGAACAACGCTACTATCTGATTTTAGCCTAGTACCATGAAATCACACCATCTCAAATTAGAAGAGATGGAGTAAGTGTTTAGCACTGCTGCCTCCTGCTCCTAAGGGACTGAAATGCATTATCTTTAATTGAAATTAATTCATTTGTATTGATTGGAAAATGAAACTGTTCCCACAATGAGATGTTGCAAAAATTCAACAGGTTTATGTGTCCTTGTGGGCAAGTCTTTTCAGCTAATGTGAGTAACAGTGTAATCAACGGGGATCACAGAACAGTTGAAGTGGGAAGGCACCCCTGGAGATCATCTAATCCAATCCCTCTGCTCAGCACAGGGTGACCTACAGCAGGCTGCCCCGGACTCTGTCCAGCTGGGTTTTGAATGATTCCAAGAACGGAGAGTAAGTCACAGTAAAATTTGTTCTTTTTCATCTTGGTCCTTTTCCTCCTCTGATCTACTATGGCACCAGGATGTTCATGGGTTTTGATTACCCAGAAAAATCCCTGAATTTTAACATAAAATTTTATTTTCTTTGCCTCTTACAGGGAAGTACTGGAACAAAGTTGGTTGATTAACTAGAGATCAATGAGATTTTGGGGGAAAAACAGATAAAAGTTGCTCAAAAACTTGTGGTGGAAATGCATAATATGCATTTACACTCAACACTTTCTGATTCATAAAAAAAAATGAAAAAAAAAAAAAAAAACGGGAAATTGAATATTTTGTAGAACCCAACATCTCCACCCTGCAGTCCTTTGCAAATGAAGTTATGTATCTGTTTTGCAAAGGCTGTATACTATTTTTGACTAATACATTTTGCTTTTTCCAAATACATAAATTAGGACCAGGATCAATACAGGAACATATTTTACTGACTTTTAAGTGACACAGAAATTAATTGTTAAAGTGTGGTTTTGCCAGCTACCTTTAAAACAGGGACAGATTTCAAATTTCTATAAAGGACACACTTCCAATAGCTCACTTTCCTTGCCCTGCTGGGTGCAGTGTCCTCAGAAAGAACCTCAGAGTTAGAAGTGAAGTGACATTCAGTAAGGCAGAAAGAAGTACTCTGTTTTTCAGTCTTAAACTATCAAAGTTGGGCTCCACATTTATTGTAAATGTATTTCCTAGGGAAGATGAATGTTTGTAAAACATCCCATCAGAAATGAGCTAATTTTTTAAATGAAACTATGACATATGACAGAGTTTTTTGCAAGCTATTTGTTTCTTTAATCAAAGAAAACAAACAAAGAAATTGGTGTTCTTACCTTTGAGTCAGTCAGTAGCACTGACTATAATAACTGATGGCTTGTCTTAAGCTCTAGTACAAGATCTACAGTAAAATCTCAAATCCAGATTAGGCACAAAGGTATTTTATAGCCAAAACAAACAAACAAAAATCTGATCTACACTGCAGTAAGAGATTCTCAGGAGCAGGTCTGCAATTATAAAAACAAAAATTTACAGAGCATGAAGACTGCCAAAAACATTGCCATTCTCTGCTCTGAAGAGAGGGTGTAGTTCTTTTTCAATGTCTCCTAACACAAATCAGCAATTCACCTCCTCAAAACAAAACACTCTTCCATCAGCAAAGGGTGAGAAAAAGAGCAAATCTCAAGTGGTAGCACTCTTCCATGGGAGGCAACTGAAAGGCACTTGGATATGGTGGGGATGTTAGAGCATACATAGGTTAGACTGAATTCCAAACACCACAAGAGGTTATTCAAAGAAAGTCAAGAGGACAAACAGCCTTATGGTGTTCAACAAAGATGGGCAGCAAGGCTGAAAAGCAGACTGACAACTTGAACTTGCTAAGTCAAGAATTTAATAGGGGAATTCTAATAGAAGATGATCATAAACAGGGCAGTCTGCAAGGAAAATAAGTTTAAATAAAGCAAATGACATGGACTGAAGACAGGTGTGAAACAACCTCAAGCTGTTGAGATCTCTGGAGTTTTAAAAACAGACTGCTCTATATCTTTTAACCAACACATTTTTCTGTACTTTGTTGAGAGTAACTCGAATGTATAACAAAGGTCTCAGAATAGCATCATTTCAAGCCTACAACTATGAAGAAACATAAAAAGTCAGTATAAGTCTATGAGGTAGATCTGGTTTGTATCAAGTTGGGTTCAAAGCACATCAATGCGCACCTCTCAATAAAGTGTGTTCTAGGAGGCACTAATACAATTTCTGGGAAAACAAGTGTGACAGTAGGATAAAACCTCAGAAGTACAAAATCTTGGCAATTCCAAATTACACAACCCAGATCCCCTTACCTGGGCCCCTTTTGTATAGCAGGATATGCTATGGCTGAACACGGGACAAATTATGCAACAGTGCCAAGTGTCATTGCTACTGTGTTCATTCACTTACATACATATAAGTAGATAACTGTAACTGCTTTGTTCATGTCATATGCAATGTACAGAAAAAGCTAAGATTACTAGAAATGGAATATTTATGATCTTAAACCACAGGGGCTCTAGTCTACAAAGTTTATCATGAGACTCTGCAAGTTAAAGACAACAGCCATTTCTCATTCTGCATTGAATTCATTTCATATCCAGTCCACATTATCTGGAAAAAAAGGGCTGTGGGAAGCTTCATATCCAAATGTCACTTGAATGAAAAGAATTGCTCGGTATGCCTCCATTTTTTAATGTGAAAGATTATTCAAGATCATGGGTTAACTCCTGCCAAGCATTGTTTCTCTGCTACAGTGTGTAGATGAAAGGGCAATAGAAGCGTTTCTCTCTCCCTCTTTCAAACAAATCCTTTCAGTGTATTATTCCTGTACAATACCGGGATGAACTACAATTGCTAGTATCAAAAAAGCACTAATAGGCTAAGAATGAGTGTAGGGGCTTTCAAAATGCAGCCAGTTGAATTACTTGAGTTAGCAGTATGAGTTACCAACAACCACGAACAAATAAAGAGGCCACTGCACTGTTGTTTGATGTATTGAGATGGGTGCACTGATTAATTAAGGCAAACAAGAAGGCAATAAAGAGGGGAGAAGCTCACCATTCACGCTGCATGGTCTGAGCAAGGCAACTGGCTGGCTCCATCTTCTTTCCAGGAAGAAAGTAATACTTCAAAGTGTAGAAAGTTACAGGGTCATAGCTCTGCTAACTCTTTGCACCGTGCGAACACAACTGACTCACTGGGAGATGGATCTGATTACACCACCTGCAATAGGTACCGATCAGGCATTGCCCAAACCCATTAATGAGCCCAATGAACAGCTGTATCTCCTGCTGCTCACTTCTGTTCTTCCTAAGGGACTTTTCAGAATACAGATATTCTAGCCTGAAACTTAGATAAGGGATAGAGGAGGAAGGACAGGAAATTATCTGCTGTTATCCAAACCCCAGCATTTTTGCCCTTGAGCTTTATCTTTTCTTCAAATCGAAGTATTTCTGTGCATTGTCTTTCATGAAGTTATGGTCTTCCTGATATCTGACTCAATAATTAATGTGTAAAGTTATTGCTTGCATGCATAATCCTCCTCTCTCATGAATATGTGAAGGAGGAAAGATTATAAGTTGTCAAATGCTTCCAGAGCCTCTCCCCATGACACAATGATAGATCCCAATGCTGTATTTAAAACACAGCTGAACAGATAAAAATAGTGTTTAACTTTTATAGTCATTATGAACCACAGTAATTTATTGAACCCTTCAATCAGCTGAGGAAACAAAAGATTGGGAATGGGTGAATGACTCATTTCTTTTCATGCCGTGTGCGCTGATGCTCCAATAACTTGATGATCTGAAGGCTAAATAAGACTGCACAAATGTATCACAGAAATGAAGCAAACAAAACACATCATAAACAAAAACAAATCAGTGGAAAGCACTGAGGGAAATTCCAACCAGTGGTTGGCTCTTAATTAGCTGTATCTGCAGGATGTGTCTGAAATAGTTGGGAAGACAAATGTAGATTTCACAATGATTCAGGGAAAGAAAAAAAAAAAAAAACAAACAAAAAAACCAAAAAACTGTAATTTCAAAAGGAATGAGAAGTCTAAGTAAACAAGCTCAGATATTTCTGTTCCCAACAACTTGACTATGGAGATACACATATATATTTTGCACCCTCTTTTTCTTTTTTCCCAGAAGTTAGGACCTATCCATGGAAGGAATTTGGATGTCACGTTAACATTGGACAGTTTGACTGTAACCTCATAGTGCATATTAATGGAAGGCATCATCTATTTATATTTAAAGATGACACTGAAAATAGTTTTGTGCTACCCTGTTTAAAAAATGGAAGCTAAGAGGTACGACTGATTATGGAATAGCCATTAAGGCGATAGTTTGAATAAATCTGCCAAAACACACAGAGATCCTGATTCAGCATAGACAAAGCAGAACAATGCAGGAATTGCTGTAATGAAGCAAAGCAATAATATATCTGTTTCTGTATCCCTCCACTGACCATGAAAAGCTTTGGAAGATTCAGATTTGATATGCCAAACGCCATGTTACAAAGCTTGGCTCCCATCCATGCATCTCCCATTGCAGAGCCGGGATCCCTTCAAGACTGCTGATGGATCCACAAGCAGATGTAATAATCTACAGAAAGTCAGATGAGAAAAGTCTTATAACGTTAATGAATTATAACCATTCTTGCTTGACTCAGAGTACAGAGAAGCCCATTTCTTTCCAGGTATCAAAAGGGTAAACTTTTAGGAGGGGAAAACAAAAATAAAAAAAAAAAAATAAAAAGAAACAAAAAAAATACTCCTTGCCTTGTTCTGTTCTCAAAATACTTTTCCCCCAAAGGAAACTGAACAACAATTAGAAAGATCATTTCAGCACCTTCAAATGAAGGTCAAAAATTTGAAAGACAGGTAGGCAGTTTTTGTTGAAGATACAACCATAAATATGGGCAGTGTTATGAACACAGCCATGAATACACAGTCTTCTATATGATTTTGAATATACTGATGCTGTGGGTTAAATTGTAAATGCCATTGCCATTGATGCATTTGCACTTTGCACTTGTGAAATGAAGATAATCCTTTCAGCTGTTATCAAATAGCACTTAAAATAATAATTCTACAAGAGTTTGCATTTTGTTTTGAAATTTTTCGTGTTCCTTACAGTATCCCAAAGTCCTCTTTGAAGTAGCTGACAGAAGCTTTCATGGTGTGAATAAAAAAATCAGGCAGATAACTGTGTTGAAATCTCTCATCCAGGTAGCAAGTCTGGCCTAATTTCTAGAACTACCCAATATTTCTCTCTGTCAAGGCTTCATAACACCAAATGCAAAACTAAATCATACTGAATAGAAAGCAGTGCAAAGAATTCCTGACAGAGTAAATATGAAGGTACCTATAAATGTATGGTGCAATTTAATCAATCTATGTTGTTTTGAAATAGTACATAACACCTGCAATTACTCCTCATTGTTCCACTAAGGTGGTAGGCAAATAGGAAGGTTATTGGGCCCCACTATGGGCAGTGAAAGCAGGTGTTACTCAGTATTTCAGATTAAAAGTTCCAAATATTCTTTCATGCTGTTTTTAAGTATCCAATTATGTATTTCTTACTAGGGAATATCAGGCTTCACAAAAAGACATACAGTTTGTTGAACCCCAGAGCAGAGAAAGCGACATTATAATTGATAACATAGAAGACAAGAGAACAATTAAAATCTCAGCTAACACTAAGCCTGAGAAGGCAATGTTCCCTTTTGTCTCCCATATGCTGTTATTCATTGTCAACAGAACAGAACGGTCCCTCCTTAAACAAGAAACCTCTTCAGACAAGAGCCATCACCTGTTGCCACATAGGCATACGATGCTTACAGAAATACTGCTGCCAACTCCCGAGCGGGGGCCAGAGGCACTAAGAGAATACAAATGATCACCGAGTAATTGAATCTGAGCCTGAGATAGCTGGTGACTAAATGCAGAATCTAAATATAAACCTCAGTTTGGTTTATTAAACATATAGACACAGTAGAATCATTAGCTTGCTATTACGCATCTACTCTCACAGAAAGAGTGCCGTTTAAAAGACTCACCATGCAGTATTTTATGCTTCCATAACACTAATGTGGTGTCTTTGAAGGCAAACACTACTGAGCTACCTCAGACTGAAGCAAGGGGTTACCTTGAAGCTACATGCAAAACTGCAAAACTATTCTGTGATGTATTTCTCTGTGAAATCCACAGCACTTTACACAGCTGTAAGTATAAAATCTGTGTAATACACTTTGCTATAGGCCTAATTAGAAACACCATTATTTGTGGCCTTTTGGAATGGAGAACATGTTCCACTCATCACATCGTTACCATCTAGAATATTATCTCAACATTTTTGTATTTTACTAATGAAGTAGATGGTGCTGGGGAAAAAAAGGATAGTTTTTTTAAGTCTCAATTATTCAGCTTTTTCTCCATAAGTCATTACTTGACATTAAGAGATCTGTTGTTATCTGTGAAAACAGTAAAACTAGTCTTAGCCTATCCTTTGGTGCTTTTTTGTAGGATACACAGTTTTACTAAATTCTGTAGTCATAGGGTAAAATAGAAAAGCTGAATAAAGGGAGTGCATACCTCTAAGTACTGTTTTTTAAAATAATGTGAAGTAGAGAAAAAAGAGGAGAAAGAATTGAAAAGAATCTTCTTTGCCACAAACTTTTTTCATGGTTGTGTGAGTTTATAGAAATTTATATATTTATGCTTAGTATACCATCTTTTATAATTCTTAGAGAAGCTGGTGTTAATAGTGACTCTCCACTCTTAGTACACAACTGCTAACGCCACTGTTACCCAAAATTTCAGGTAATGATTTTTGGGCTTGATTTCATCTTGACTAGGGATAACTACCATTTGACAAATGAATTATTAAAGCAGGATATGTATAGATAAATATAATAATATGAATTAAGCTTATTTTTCCTGAAACTGAAATGTGATGACCATGAATTTTTGATTTTGTGGGAACAAGGAACCATTTTTCCTCTTTCCAAGTTGTCCAGCCCCAGAATTCGTGCTTGTTTATTTTTCAAATTCTTGTAGGAATTAGAGAAGAGCTTATCAATGACTTGTTGGGTCTTTATATTGCAGATGGTTATAGCAATGAAGGTGTTTAATCATGAAAATGCCACCAAAGTGCCATGTTCACCTTCAAAATTCAAAAGCCTTTCTTGAAGATAGAGCTTTGTTCTCAAACAGAAACCAATGACCTCAGTAGATAAGTGTCTGTATGGAATCTAAACATCTGAACTATGAACTGTCTTTTCAAAGTTAAATTCAGTGGGCAAAGCAGACCCAACTTAGAGAAAATTAATTTTAATTAT
>KL262060.1:3521-50573 GCA_000699545.1 Podiceps cristatus | reverse complement strand
CCCCGACACATGTGCTGCTTGAAGACAACCGGTGCATGCTGCATATCTGTATTGTGTACAGAAATGTAAAGCGGTAAAAATCTTAACAGCAGAGGAAGGAGTTTGCATGTGGATGAGTAGAGTGGAGGGGGGGAGCGAGTACTGCTGCAGTGCCAAGCTCTACGCTGAAGCAGACGTTCTTGCAAAAATCGGTGGACTGTGCATTTAATGGGTTAGGTGAGAAAGTAGCACTGCACTGCAAAGCACCTGGCCCTTCAAGTGGTAATAGAGTTTTCCTCACAGCTGCATAAGCCATGTTGTCATTGATACGTTAGAGAAGTTAGTGCCCACTCTCTTTTCTGCTATTAATGCTGTATTCATACAGGGTCCTCATTCAAATTTACCTTCTTTCTTCTCCCCTCCTTTTACCTAGACATTACCATATTAAAAAGTGTGTTCTTTCTGTTTGCTTTTTTGCTTTAAGAAAAATCAGACTTTGTAGCTGCAGTGGTAGGATTGTAGTTCTAAGCAAAATAAAAGGCCAAAATTATTGGCCAGGGAAATTAAAAGTTGCTGGGTTTTAGAGTAACTTTCTTCACACAAAAAGGACTTTGTGAAAAATTCTTGTGAAAAGAAACTTAAAATGGTTGAAAATGGAGTAGAAAGTGAAATAAAACTTGATGAGCCTACCATGACAGATACTTTGTTATTGGGAATAAGACAGGTGTAAGGTATCCCCAGTTCTTACAGAATTCTTTATGATTGCTATGTGCATAAAGCAATGGAAAATGAGCTTTCACAGGATTTAAAGAACACAGGGTCTCAGATTGTTCTGACATAAAACTTCCACTAAAATAATCCCAGATATTTATTTTAACACACTTCCTTCTTTTCACTCATCTTTCAGAATAACATAGCCTGAGAGGAATTTTGCCAAAATTATTTCATAAGCTTTGAAAGAAACTCTTCAGAATGCAAATTAAAGTTTTATCTCGGAAAAAGATTCTGATTTCTGTTCATTGCCATTTGATAGCCAAGATGGTTTCCTCTGACAGCTTCCCGACCTGATAAGTTTAAAGAATAAATATTAGATAAACAATATTTAAAAGCTACAAGTAAAGGGGAAAATTATCCCTAGTGCTTTCCAAAAAACATTTTAAATGAGTCAACATGCAAATATGGTTTTAATTCTAATAATCAGGACACTTTTGCCTTCTGTTGTAGAATAAACCTTACTGTTAGTTTTGGAAACTCAAGACAGAGTTACAAAAGCTGAACTTAGCTACCATTTATTTACAGCCAGGATTAAAGTTTTTGTTAAATACTCATCAAACACTTCAGAAGGAGGGGAATATCATTGTGTTATGTGTGGCTTGTCTTGGACACTGAAATTCTTAAAGGCCCATGCAGCTGAACACTAACATATGTGCTTCATGTTATGCACGTGAATAAATGTGTTGACACCAATAAGAAACCACACAAAAGTTTAAGGGTTTGCAGAATCTGATCAAAGTAATTGAACACATAATATTTGATTATTATTGTGAAAGTTTTCCGCTATTAATACAAAAAATTAATATATAGAGAAATTGTGACACAATTGTTGATATTTAGAAGATTAGAGAAAGAAAAAGAAAGTTAAAGCATCATTCAGGCATTAATGGAAGTAGCTAAGATTGTCATTGACTTCAGCAAACCGTGATTTGAATGAATTCAGAACAAATGTCACATTACAGCACTGCAGCATTTTACCTTTACAATAATTTTATGTATTAGTGCTATTACATGCACAGAGTACATCCTTACAACTATGCACACAAAAGTTTTGGGAAGTGCTTTCTTCCAATTTGTGTCTTGACATCCAGAACTGTGCTGCAAACTTCTCCCATAAAGTTCCCCCATCGCCTTCTCGCTTAGACTGGTGTAACAGCATGGTGCAGTTCACCATATTGACTGAATCTGTGTTTCACTGAAAATGAGTCAAAACAAACTCCAAATTTCTGAAAATTGTGCATCAAAATCTCGGGGTTTAGAAACACTTAAATGATGTATATAAAATAGTTTAATATTTGCACATCTCAATATGAGGTTTATTTGGAACTAATATTTGATTACATTTATTGAACATATAATAGGTAATTAATGTGTTATGTGTAATAGAGCTCACTCACCAGCAAAGTTTCAAATAGATTTAAAGCTATACTCTGCACATTATTTACATAAACGTTTTATTAGTTATTTTTGCATTATTAGTTGTTTTTGCATAGTCCTTAGCTTTAATAAATTGTCAGCAAAAATCTCATGAACACAGTGCAAAGTAATGTCCAGATGTGAAATGCTGGACACTAGCTACTTCTATTTTTTTTTCACTAATTAGTGCCCAAGTAGTATCATGGCAATGTTTCTATGCTGCAGCTAGATATCTAAAACTGAAAACTGTCAAGACTGACCAGAAAAAAAGCATAAGTAAAGCAATCATTTTAGCACCAAAATAGTTTGGTGCATACATGAATATATGTCTTTTTACTAGTAAATTACTGAACATGGGAGTAAATAAAATTGTTCTGTTCTTGTAAAGCACCAACAGTGTCAGTTGGTTCTTGTACTGTGTGATAAGTGATATAATAACAATGATTAAAAGGGACATGAATATTCCTGAGTGGATCAGTCATTTAGAACTACTGTAAAGGTTGCTAACACCAGTTTGGTATTAATCCTGCAGCTGTAGATATTCCATACACTAGCTTCCAATACTTTCACACAGTGTATAGCGTTAATATTAGGTCAGATGTCCCATCAAAGCCACTTGGAGCATTACTAGAACACGATGTTGCTCAGCAAGAGACCATTTCTCAACTAACAAGGACTGATCCCTTTTGAAGAAGTGTCATGACAGAAGATGTGAATCTAGGTGCTGTTAAATGATGACTTTATCTTTGTCTATGATACTACAAAATTGAATATTTGGTGCTGACTGGCTTATATACTACAGTGCTTGTTTCAGAGAGCTGAGGCTGTAGGGACACAGGACCTGCACTCTACTTGAACATTTCAGGGGTAGCAAGGAGGGTGAGACTGCCTTTGAGTTTTTCATAGCCATGCTGCATTGTTGGCTGCTATCAGTGGTAATGCCACAATACAAACTTGGAACAACTATTCTTGTAATAAAAAGACTACCAAAACTATTGACCAAAAGTAGATTTGAACAATTAAGTAAAATTCTCACTATTTCATTATTGATAACTTGATGGGGTAAAAAAGATTATAGATACTGTCTCCCTACGAGACATGGACTAAGCCCTTGAACTAACTTTGGCTACAGTGACTATACCACCTAACCATAACCTGCATGACGAAATTCATGTATTCCAAAATTCTCTAATGAATATGCAAAGTGATGTGAGATAGTATTTCAGAAAGTTTGAATCCTTGAAAATCTGAGTAGTAAAACTTGTTAATGAAAACGTATAGAAACTACAGTAAAAATAGCTTAGGAAATGAATCCACTCTTTTAATGTAGTATTTCTCATATGATACATATTATATGTCTTCTTCATGACCATCCAAATCATGCTTTTGGGTCTTAAGTTTAAATTAGTTTTGATTAGCACTGATCTGGAAAAATATCTTGTTGATTTGGGCTGTGGTCACATTGTTTTCCTCATGCTACATTTGCTCTGTTGGTATATGTCATGAAGTTCTGTAACACAGAGAAACAAAAATTTAAAAGAGAAGACGACTCTGATGGGAGTGAACAGATGAAGGGAAAAAGAGGCAAATGTCTGGTCAAAGGAAACTCATTCCAAGTTTCAGTCACAGTAGAATTACATTCTTATATACTTAAGTAATGACCACCAGTATCTCCAAAAAAGAACTGAATTGTGGATTGAAAGCATGAATTATTAAAGGATTAGGTAAAGCATTAGACACAGGTGAGCAATAACAGTCACATATCCTTATAGGAAGGTGATTTTTTTTTCATATTCTGCCTCTCATGCCTGCTTAGATTACATCTGTACTGATCAGTACAGTGCCTTGTGGAGATACATTCAAGTAAGCTCCAAAGCAGAGGCAGTTTTAAGGTCACTGTCCTGCAATGTGGCGAAGCACTAGCTCGTCTGAAGCTCAGTACCCTGTGGCCTTTCCTTTGTTATGTTCAGCCTCTCTAGCTATAAAAATTATGTACATTCCAATTTTTTTTTTTTAACATTCAGTAGAATAACTAGACTGTACTGTGGTTCTCTGCTTCATTGGTACAGTCTGAACTGCTGCTTTGCAAACTTTTACTTGCAGCCCCACTCACATTCTTATGCAGAAAAAGAGGTAGATTATGTGAGAATAGCAGTGAAGAATGCAATGGTAGCTGGGGGCTTGCTTAATATGAATCTGAGCTTAGAAAATATACACATTAAAAAAATGATTGGCATAGGGATGTTAGAACTGAAGGTTTGTTTTTCTTTTTTTAATTTCCATGTGTCATAGCCTATCTAGTGGTGTACTTTTTTATGAACATTTATTGCAATATAATTTCCCTTTAACACAGATGATAAGATTTGATTATCCGTTTTCCCACTTATGTCTACTAAGAAATCAACACCCTATTCTATACCTAATGCTGAAAATCTCATCAGTTTTAGGAATCTCCTCATATGATGTGCCTAGTTTTATCCTCTCAGTAATCCCTGCTCCACTGCGTTTGTTGCTGAGGAAAAAGTCAGGACCTATACAGCATAAATTCTTACAGGTAGTTATGTGTTCATAAGTAAGAACTGGGAAATAACTCAAAGTTAAATTATAACTCAGTAAGAATCTTCAAGAAGTGTTTCTTGCACTGCATAATGCTTTTACTTTTTGCAGAAAGCTCTCAACCTACATTCCAGCTGATTTACAATACCTCTAAACACTTTTTTTCTTCTTTCCTTCTTTTTTATTCTGTATAGAAGATCAACATAAACTTTACACTCCAATTCAGCCCACAGACTGTAATGTAAATTGATCTTAAGTGGCAGATAGGTTTTGGCCTGGCCCTCTGGACATAAAGGGATTTCTCCATTCAAGAACAGAGCTTGTTTTCCGTGAATGGAAGTTCTGAATAAGAACTAGGGAGACCTTGTGGCAGTAAAAGAGAGAGAGAGGTGTATTTATCCCTTTTTAGAAAAGATATGACAACTGATGATAGAAAAAGATGTCCAGGTAACTTCACTGGAAGTAGAGGTATGCTTCTGAGCTCAAAGGTGGAGGCTGTTTACTTAGAACAAGATACATTAATTATATAATGAATAAAAAGACTGTAGAAAGTACCAGGAAAGGACTAGGGGAAAAAAAACCCCCACGTTCATCACTATAGTCAGGTAACTATAACTATTACTAGGTAAGGAAGAGCCTATTTCATGGAATGAGACTAAAACCGAAGTTGTTGAGCACTAATGAAACTAGGGACTACAATTGCCCCTAATATATCCAAAGCACAAAAACCAGGGTGAAGAGCTATTTTAGCTGAAGGACAGGTGAGAAAGAAACAGTATGAAGTAGCCATTCTAAATGCACTGATTTTTGTTGGACTTTACACTCAATATGATGAGTGACTTAACATTCATTGCATGCTTCCTTTTGATACTGGATTATGGCCCGAATTGTCATGATGATAATAAAAAGCATACCATGAGAGTCTGAATTCACCTAGTGTGTACACCTATAGAGGGATATTGTCTTTACAGGCATTTTATTTAGATGAGCTCCTGGCTCAGAAGAGCTCCAGTGCAGTAATTAGGAGTTTTGCTGTTGTTTGAATTCGCTCCAGTTTTCTATTTGTGATGTCCAGAAGTAACCTGCTTGTTTGATTCTTCCAATTAAGAAGAAATGCAGCTTTGCTCTAAGCCAGAAGGTGGAGAAAACAGCATTTAATTTTATCTTTGGCCACAAGAAAATAATATTACTTGCTTTTAAACTTGTCATATGAAGTGGTTAGAAATTCAGAGTTTATATCAGAATGTGTAACCATCTCCTTCAATGTGAGAAATTTACAAAAACTTCTCTTTTTTTTTTTTTTTTTTTTTTTTCATCCATATGAAAAAAGAGTGGGAAGAGGGAGATGGTGGGTACATATTTTCACAGGTCCCAGCACCTGCCAACTGGCTGAGACAAACTGAGGTAAAGGAGGGGCGAAGGTGGTAGATTGAAGAAAGCTATTGAGAGAACAGTGAGGACTACATCTAGTGTGATTCTGGGGTATTTGTATAGTTGTGACAGGAAAGTAATATGCAAGTCTTGTCAGACTGAATATTGGGTATTCAGTCTGAGACATGGTGATATCCGCTTATTTATATAACTGGGTTTTATTTTTAACACAACCACTGTCAAAAAAGGAGGCTTTAATGCTGCTGAAAACCAGCAGTAACTGCATAATCAGAAAAGAAATGTAGCAAACACCTTCCCATGCAAATGACTACCTCAGCTGCATAATGCTTTTTCATGTGATGTCCTTCCTAAGCAACATGGAAAAAGTTGACTACAGAAGTATTACTTATTTTCTCTTACATAAAGGGTATAGAGCACCCAAATGAAATTAACATTGGCTGCTTGAAATCTTATGCAAATAGTTTTTTTCTAAGCAGTGAGGTAATGCAGAGCCCAAAGATTTGTAAAGATTCAAAAAGAAGAAAAATACTTCAAAGTCCACTAAACTCAGTGGTAACATTTTGTTACAGGAAAACTGTAGCTGCGTGTTTCTGGAAGCAGAGAGATTTTACCAAGGAAGCATCGTTATATTCTCGCCCTGATCCTTTGCTCTTAGCTTCTACTATTGAATCTGCCAGATGCAAAATACATGGCACAATATGTAGCTGATGTGACCCAGAGTAAGCATTACATTATGATTACTGCAAAGCAGATAATAGAACTTCAGTAATATATGCAAGAATCAAAATGCAACAAATGATTATCATTAAGGAAGAAAATCACTAATACGTAACTCAGATTTTATCTACAGGATCAATTCTATTTTTTCAGATTAGTGGAAGGACATTTTCACACATATTCAGTAAAGTACAACACAATGTGTAGGCCTAGCTGTGAAATCTGGCCATTGTATATGAAACTAAATATTACAAGACAGAACTTTCATCTGCTCATAGACAGCCAGCAAAACATTAAAGAAATAACATTTTTACAAAGCCTAAGTCAATATATACAGATTATTACCATAAATAAAACATCGCTATATGGAAAAAAAAAAAAAACGCCCCCCAAAAACCCCACAACTATTTAAAAGAAATGAAGGATAATAATGAACATCTGTAAAGAATAGAACAAGAAGATATCTACTTTTTATTCTTGCATTAGCTCTTTCCAAATGATGCCGGTAATAATATATGAAATTTTATTATTTACTGAATATCATCTTGAACCTTGGTGTGAACCCTTGAGATGAAAGGCCAGCTTTTTTCTCATCTATTTATCATCTTACGCTTTTTGAATGCTCCATGTTCTACAGAGAAATACCTAAGGTTCTATACACTGATGAGAAACACATCTTAAAGAGGATCTCATGCATACTCAAAACAACCTGCTGACTGAATTCCCTGGAAAACAGTGGGTGATATGAGAAAATGAATGTTTTCCTTCAATAATGATTCAATGTTATTTTGTGTAGCACAAATAGCATGTTCTGGTCATGGAAGCTTTTGTTAATCTGTAGTAAAATATCTTCAGATCTAAACAGAAATCTGCCTGCTGCAACAGATTGAGGATTATCTACTGAATTCCACTTTCATTTAACTCCCTTAGATTATTTTTCAAGAGAGAGAAAAAGAGATATAAGGAGAAAGAATAAGAAAAATAAGAACAATTAACATTAATGAGATGATGCTAGAAAACCTTATTAAACTAATCAATGTATTATTCAATATATTATTAAGTGATAATTCACTTCTGGGACCTACAGATCATTGCATATGTTTGATAAAGCTGGACAAAATATGTCACCAAACCAGAATGAATTATACACGTAATGGTCAGATAAAGAGATCAGTCATCTCTTGGCCATTTTGTGCACATCCTATGAAAGGGTGGTATAGGATGTACTCTGCTTTTCCTTTCCAGAAACTGATGAAGACACAAAAGGCTTCACACTGTAGATTAACACCAAAAAGGCTTCAATCAGGTGTACAGCAGATACTGATGCAGGCGAGGGAGAACAGTTCATCAAGGAGTCTACAATCATCTTTCCCCTTGTGCTATCCTGAACAATGTCTCTGGTTTCTACTTTTATATGGCTAAGAGCTATTTTTCAAAAAATTTAGGCATTCAAACTGCCTCTGTGTGCAGAAAAGTAATTACCTGACCCTAAAAAATCAACAATATAATTCTATATGTAGATCATTAGTTCATGCTTATTTTCAAAACAATTGCAAAACTGTTACCTAAATAGATACCACACCAAAGGCAAACAAACACACAAGTGTCAGTGAATGAAGTATGCCACCAAATAATTGATACAAAATTTAAATTATGGTCAGCTTGACCTTCTAGAGATGAATCACTGATAGCTCTTAGAGTTACTTAATACAGAGAGTAAGGACTTTAGCTATGAGCCCAGAAAAGCTGAACAGTTACTGTAAATAGGAGGCAGAACTGAAAGAGATATGGAAGCGAATTATGAAGGCTGAAATTATATAGCATTTTTAACATAGTGACAAGAAGCCCGCTATTACTATAGGTAGAAAACCAGTGCAGGGATTCAGAAAGATGAGTTGTTATGATCAAATTAATAAAGACAAAAGCAGGGCAACCTTTTGCATGAAGTGAAGATAGCCTGTATATAGGTTTTGGAAGTTAGAGGCCAGGGAAATGCCACGCTCAAATAAGAAGCTTGTAGTAGCTCTCAGTTATGCAGTAAAAGGAGAGAAGCAGAGAAAATAACTCCCTTACTACAATAAGTAACTTTGGCTGGAGGAGTGGTCATGCTGTAAGATGGCCTGGAAAAGAAGATGAGCCATGTGATCCATGTAATAATAACTACGCTGCCAAGAACTGTCTTAGTAGCTGAACTTGAAGACTAGAAAGACACTTTCTGTCTTCTGTATATGGAACTGAAATGATGCGTTTTGCACCTACAGCCTGTGAGGGCTGCGAACCCAAATGTGTTTGAGTATTACAATCTTGGTTTGTAATTCCAAATTATTTGCTATTGATATCCAAGGAATAACTGTTTCCTTGGGAGGTAAGGATTTAGAAGAGGGGAAGGTTATCAGGGGTAAGATACTTGGAAGACCTTAGAATACAATCACAAATATTGCTTCTCTTTTATTGGACTAAAATAATTAACTAGTGTCAAATACTGCATTGTACTGAATAAGCATATCAGATATTTGTAAGCTCTTTGGGGCAAGGACAATCAACATTACATTAATAATGGCCTTTTTTCATTTTATTTCCCTGGTTTCTAAAGAAAACGTCACTAAGCTGCTTTAAAGACTTAAAGCATCAACTTAAAATGTCTTAAAACCTTAATAAAGCTCTAATGCAGCACATGAGATTAAAGTCACCACATATCTTTAGGGCCAAATTCTTAACTTCCAAGTCCAGCATAACTAAAGAGGCTCTGAACACTATATTTAAGAGCAATGGTGAGTAACATGAAAATATTCTTCTCTGCCACTGGTTATTGTGATACAGATCCACAAATCTGCCTCCTTGATGTCAAAAGGTTATAAAACTAAGATACCTCTACTTTGCCCAGATGAGGACAGTGTTTCTTTTCACTCGCAACATGCCACCACTGCCTCTACAGAGAGTTCATTTCTCAGAAATGAAATGAAACAATTCCAAATTATTTGCTATTGATATCCAACCACATTTATACCCACTTAATAGCCAATCACTTTTACTCTGGGTATACTTCTTAATAATGAATATTTCTATATTGAGTTCCAGAATTTACTATTCAGTCATCTAGAGATTATATGCGTGAAAATAAACCCTATATAGATTTGTTTTTAAAAGGGAATTGGAATAATTTTAGCCTTACTGATTTCAAAAAGTGGATTTTATTTTAAGCTTTGAAATAAAATTAATCTTTGGCCAGAAACCAAGTATTTTAGCTCACATGGTAACTTTGAAAAAGTTCTGAGTATGTGAAGGCTTTTGGAGAGTATCAGAAGAGAAAACTGTTTGCAGCTTTAATTATACAATTTGTTAAGGAAGAAAAAAAAAAAGAGGAAAAATACTATATTTATAAAATCAATTTTCATTTATGGTCCGCAAATCACTATCTCTTTTAATCTTTCTATAGCAGATCAGCAGAGGTGATTAAATTCAATATATATTCAGGTGAAAAAGTAGAAATATTAGTTATCTGCAATTATTACCTGCATATGCAATGTTTCAAGATCCTAAATGAAATAGTAATGAAAGGATTTAATGAAAAAAAACAAAACAAAACAAAAATCAAACACCCCCTCCAAACCACCAACAAAACAAACGAAAAAAAACCCAAAACAACAAAAAAACCCAATAAAACAAAAAACCTCAGAAGTTTAATAGTCAAATTATGTCCAATCATAACTAGTACATATTTTAAATAGGACTCCTCATTTTAGTTTAACTGTAAGAATTCCAAATGGCATGTGATGAATGTATTTCTTTAACAGAGACGTCATGTCTGCAATGACACCTTGGGAAACTGGCTGAGGCAGCTAAACGGGGGTTCAATTCTGCAAGGTTTTAAGTATTCAAGCCTTCATCCAGGAAAGCACTTTCACTTGTATTTAAATGTTTACCAACATGGTTTTCTGCACGAGGATCAGAATACGGAGCAGTTGGCAGTATGAAAAGCATAATCCTGGAAAATCTGACAGATATAAAGTGGAAATGCCAACATTGCCAGCAAGCGTATTCCAGTTATGTCCTCTCTTCTAAAACTGGTAATGTCGCTTGGAAAACTGTAGGGCTTGGAATAGAACCTGTTCTTTATTTAACAAATTATTTTGACGTATATTTGCAAAATTCCCCAGGGATTAAGGAGGACAAATTACATGTAGAAGTTTTGCTTCAGTGGCCTCCAGTGGAATTTCTTCTCATCAATACTCTGCCAGTTATTCTGCATAGGTCTGTAGCACATAAAAAGCTGCTGGAGCTGTAGCAAGGGAAACTGAAGATGAATTTATCCATGTGAAAGATATGCTATGCTTAGTAAAACATCTTTATCCTTCCTTAGCTTCTGCTCATGTTCCATTGATTTCAGGGGTTTTCCCTCCTTCCAAGTTTTTGGGTCTCCATCCTCACCTGGTGGTCTCATCTGGCATCTGTTTGAGACATGATAAGACTCTTCTTGTTTTTAGAAGTTCCTGATTATGCAGTTTGGATAAGATCCACAAAGGACCAATAAAATTTTTGAAGCATCATGGTGCCTTCTCTGTATGCATAGAAAATGGGGTCTGAAACTATCTGCATTTTGCCAGTTAGCTTCTTCTTAGTTGCCACAAGGCTTTGTGTGTCTACCCTAAATATTTCCATGGATTTTGCTCACAAACTGTGCAATCTCCATAAATAATACCACATGTAGCTGGTGCTCACATCTCTTAACTGGAGCCCCACAGCTGGGAATGGACTAGTTCAAGATCACCTAGTAATGCAGATGGTAGCAGCTGCCTGTCACTGCTTGCTCTTGTATCAATTCACCTTTAAAGTTTATTGCTGTCATGCCATGATGGGTGCTCCACAGTGCTCGAGAAAGGGCCAAGAAAACCTGATGGTGACCTGGACATTATGGCTTCAATATATGGATGTTTTGGTTTGAACAGTCTCTGCAGCACGTTTAGTGGATCCTTTGATTCAGCCACACTATAGCACTGCAGTGAAGATGAAGAAGGAAAAAAATCCTCTCATATAATCTTTCAAACCAATGGAAACATTTTCACCTCTCTGTGTCTTTCTGTACTTTGCATCATCCTCTGTAGTGCCTTCTGCGCTCTGTATTATTCCATTGCTAAACATGTACTGAAACTCTAGTTACGTGGATCTACATCTCCAAGACCTTAATGTGGTTTCTCCCCTCCAGGAATTTCAGAAATGAGTCGGTAATAGTTGTACCTTATAAACTTAGTTCCCAATGCAGCTTTTCAAAATAATGGTTTTGGAATATGTTTACAGGTACATCTACTGCCATTTCTGACCCTTGTAGCCAGTTCCACAATAATCAAACTCACTCTTAGCTTCTGCTTGTACTCGGTTATTGTTCTTTTTGAGTTATGAGGCATCCATCTTTATCCCTGAATACCATCTACTTATAAGTTTCTAGTAGCTTTCTCCTTGAAAGTTTCTTTCCTTTTACAAAGACAAACTTTTCTTATCGTTATCAGGACAATGAAAATTTATAAAATAAAATTCTACTATTGTCATGCTTCAACCCCAGTCAGCAACAGAGGACCACACAGCCACTTGTTCACTTCCCCCAGGTGGGATGGGGCAGACAATCGGAAGGGGAAAAGTAAGAAAACTCATGGGCTGAGATAAAGACAGTTTAATAGGGAAAGCAAAAGCCGCGCACACAAGCAAAGCAAAACAAGGGATTCATTCCCTGCTTCCCACAGGCAGGCAGGTGTGCAGCCATCTCCAGGAAAGCAGGGCTCCATCACGCAGAATGGTTACTTGGGAAAACAAAGGCCATCACTCCAAATGTCCTCCATTCCTCCTTCTTCCCCCAGCTTTATGTGCTGAGCATGACACCATAGGGTATGGGATACCCCTTGGGTCAGTCGGGGTCAGCTGTCCCAGCTGTGTCCCCTCCCACTGCTTGTGCCCCCCAGCCTCCTCGCTGGTGGGGTGGGGTGAGGAGCAGGAAAGGCCTTGGCTCTGTGTCAGCCCTGCTCAGCAGTAACGAAAACGTCCCTGTGTTACCAACACTGTTCCCAGCCCAAATCCAAGCAGCCTCATGCGGGCTACTGTGAAGAAAATTAACTCTGCCCCAGCCAAAACCAGCACAACAATACTGATGAGAGGTAGTCAAAAAGGGCACACTAAAATATTTCTGGAGGAAAAAGAAAAGATCGGGAGATACATGTTTATATGTTTGTGTGAAATAGAAATTACTCCTTAATTTCCTGGTATTTTGACTAGCATTAACAGTCATATTTAAATATAAGGGATGGGAAGATAGCCTTTGCAGTGATCATTATGCCTAGCCCACTCAAATGTCAAAAATTTCAGAGCCAGGTAGAATTTACATGTTATGTGCCTCACATTTTACTTACTGGAGACTGACAGAAAGGCCAAAAGAGAGAAATAAGACACTGAGTGAACAGCTTCATACACAGTTTCTTCCCATTAAAACAAAATTGCAAAGTCGGCATATATTTATTAGTTAGCACCATTAAAACAATTTACCATTTTTCAGAAAAAGATTTTTATTTTTTTTTGTGTAAAAAGCTGAATAAACTTAATAGTGAGATTTTCTTTCTATGGACCAGATATCTGAAGTATATGTTTATATGTCTTTTTCTGTACTCTAGCATTTCTTTTTGAAACTGTGTTTCAGAAGATTTGTCATAGTGGGGCATAAATAGGAAAGGAAGATGTAGCAGCTTTGCATCAATATTTACCTTGGAAGGAACATTTTTGAACTGTAGCGTGTAGCCCTGCAATACAACATTGCCACTGCTAATGACAGGCCCTAATCTGAGTTTGCAAGGCCTCAGGGCAGAGGCTTGTCAGGCAAGCTGGGTCTGAACTTTTCTTGACCTGACCACAGCTTAGATTTACTTGGTTTAGCGGCCACACCAGTTTCTCTAATTGACCAGGTGTCTATGGCTAATTTGTTTGACTTTTTGTGTGGTACAACTATAGCTTTATATAGACGATAGTAACAAGCAGTGACTCTATGAAGAGTGAGTTATTTACTTAGTTATGTAGTACAAAGAAATACAAGCCTCGTACAACAGCAGAGGCCTTGAGAACTGAACACGGGATGCAGCATAGAGGGGTACAGGCATGGGGTGACGTTGCTACTGAATAACCCTGCCTGCGTGCATATCACAGCAGAGGTGCTAATGATCCTTAGCAAGAAGCTGAGATGTTCATATGCCCCACAAAATTAAGGAGACCCTGACCTGAAACCATCCTGATAGCACCAACCACCAAGGAAAGTCCATCAGAATTCCACACCACCAACAACATAAACCATTTCATCAAAATAAATAAATTCCATAGAGGAAATTTAGGCACACTTGTTGACAATTTTCCTAGTCAGCTGACATGGAGACATTAGCTTGCCACTTATATTCCTAATGTACCACACATCTACCCTGTTATTAGAACTAAATTCCACATCCACCCCTGCACAGTCTGTTTTATGAGCACGAGTGCAAACAGTGTCTTGCATGATATAAGGTGGTTTATGTGGGAACACATGAGTTACTATTGGTTACCATGCATTAAAAATGAAGTTAAATCTGAAGCATTGTTTAAAAAAACTCAACAAAAACCAGTTTTATTTCCACCATTTGTTTCCACTCATTTTGTGAATGAGTTAGCTTCATGATGAGTTAAAGACATATGTATCCAGCAACTATTTTCTGTTCATTCAGCTTTTTCTTCAAGACACATTTCTATCTAACAAACATTTCAGAAGTGATACTTCCATGAGGTGAAAGAAGGAAGAATCAAGAATGTACTCAGAATAAACCTATACTGGTTTTAATTTTTTTTTTTTTTTGACTGGCTTCCTAGTCATTCAGGGTTTATCTGACCCACTTGGTTTACCAAAGATATGGGCTATAACACTGCTGACAGAAGTGTGATTCCCAGCAATACAATGTCATTTCCTAAGGCATGGTTAATGATTGTTTCTTCCTCCATAATGAGGTGGCTTAACAGCATGCCCAGTCTTCACCAAAAGCAAATAATAAGGCATAGTTATGTGTGTATTTATGTTGTAAAAATGGTGTACACTTACGTGTAGAGATGATACAACTTAGCCTGTCATAGCCAGTAGAAGGACACTGGTCCTTTAACTGGGGTAAGCATTTAATGTTCCTGACTCCCAGCACTGGGAACAATACATTACAGTGCTTTGCTGCGTACAGAGCCATAGAAGACGAGAATGAAAATATTCCCTGACAGATTTAATTCTAATGAGGATTTATATTTAATTGAACTTGAATTTTAAAAATCACATCCGTAGACAAAAAGATGTATTCTAAGTCTCAATAAAATGCTCAGGAGGGTTACTCAGTAAGCAAAATTGCTGACGTTCTAGCACCTTACATGTTTGTTTTTAAACATTGACAGATAGTGATATAAAGATGACTACATGATTGGTTCCAGATTCTGGGTGAAATTACTATGCTGAAAAAATACAGAAAAAAAGTTGTGCAAGTATTCTGAAAAGCCTTGAACATGAGTACCTCATAGGGTATTACAGAACAAGAATCTTTATTCTTTCATTTTTCATATCTAATTGAGCAATAGAACTGGGGGTTTTGAGCTAATGTTGTTTAAATAGATGGCTGGAGGGCATCCGTGTTTTCCTAACCTTACTCACTGAGAACAGAATTAAGCTTTTTGCTTCTCTTGTTAATTTATAGCAAGATTTTAGAGCAATCTTTTCTAAAAGCAATGTACCTTATTGGGGAAGAGAAATTACATATAACAGTAACAGATGATAATTTCACACAATAAAACACAGCCAGGAAAAATGAAGAGAGCTCACACTAAAAAAGATCTAGTCAGATCACATTTGGCCATTAACTTAACTCCTTCTCTTGAGCTCTCCCAGCTATAGTGGATATATTCAGGAGCTGAGTAATAGCAACAGGCAAAAATCATGCCCCAAGTGCCTTAGATTTCACATGAAGAGATGCATAGAACAGTTTCAAAAGACATTAAAAAAGAAGGGGATGGGAGGGGAGAGAAATGGAGAGGAGAGGAAGGTAAACCAAAAAATATATCTTCTGAGGTTCACATAACTCCATGATTACACCTTTTACAATTAGATATAGCTAGACAATTTAAAATAAAGCAGATCAACTCAAGCTAACCCTATGATGCAGAAGAATATAGAATCATGCAATAATCCAGGCTGGAAGGGGCCTCTAAAGGTCATCTAGTCCACCCTCCCTGCCATGAGCAGGGCCATCTGCAACTAGATCAGGTTGCCTAGACCCACATCCAACCTGGCTTTGAATGTATCCAGGCATGGGACTTCTAAGACTTCTCTGGGTAATCTGTTCCAGTGCTTCACCACCCACACTGTAAAGAATTTCTTTCTTACGTGTAGTCTCTATCTCCTCTCTTTCAGTTTGAAACTGTTCTCCCTGTCCCTGATAAAAAGTTTTTCCCTGTCTATAGGCCCCCTTTAAGTACTGAAAGGCCGCAATTAGATCTCCCTGAAGCCCTCTCTTCTCCAGGCTGAACAGCCCCAACTCTCTCAGCCTGTCTTCACAGCAGAGCTGCTCCAGCCCTCTGATCAATTTTGTGGCCTCCTCTGGACCTGCTCCAACAGGTCCATGTCTCTCATGTGCTGCAGGTCCCAGAGCTGGACGCAGCACTGCAGGTGAGGTCTCACCAGAACAGAGCAGAGGGGCAGAATCACTTCCCTCGACCTGCTGGCCACGCTTCCCTTGATGCAGCCCAGGGCACAGTTGGCCTTTTGGGCTGTGAGTGCAAATTGCCAGCTCATGTCCAGCTTCTCGTCCACCAGCACCCCCAAGTCCCTCTCAGCAGGGCTGCTCTCAATCCCTTCATCCCCCAGCCTGCATTGATACTGGGGATTGCTTTGACCCAGGTGCAGGATCTTGCACTTGGCCTTGTTGAACTTCATGAGGCTCACCTGGGCTCACCTCTCGAGCCTGTCCACGTCCCTCTGGATGGCATCCTGTCCTTCAGGCGTGTCCACCGCACCACTCAGCTTGGTGTCACCCGCAAACTTGCTGTGGGTGCGCTCGGTCCCAGTGTCTAAGTCATTGATAAAGATGTTAAAGAGTACAGGTCCCAATATGGACCCCTGAGGGACACCACTCATCACTGATCTCCATCCGGACATTGAGCCGTTGACCACTACCTTCTGGATGCAATCATCCAGCCAATTCCTCACACACCAAACAGTCCACCCATCAAATCCATATCTCTCTGATTCAGAGAGAAGGATGCTGTGGGGAACTGTGTCAAAGGCTACATCAGTAGCTCTTCCCTTGTCCACTGATTTAGTTGCTTCATCATAGAAGGCCACTAGGCTGCTCAGGCAGGACTTGCCCTTGGTGAAGCCGTGCTGGGTGTCTCCAATCACCTCCCTGTCCTCCACATGCCTCAGCATAGCTTCTAGGAGGATCTGCTCCATGACCTTCCCAGGCAGAAAGGTAAGGCTGACAGGTTGGTAGTTGCCAGGGTCTTCCTTCTTACCCTTTTTAAAAACGGGGTCAACATTTCCCTTTTTCCAGTCCCCGAGGTCTTCACCTGACTGCCACGAATTTTCAAATATCATGGACAATGGCACCTCTCTGAACCAATATCCGAACCTACTTCTCACTTTTCTGTTTGTTTCTATCTAATGCTTTCCTTCACTTGACACTAAAATGAGCAGCCATAACCACAGTAAAAAGAGATACATGAGTAGATTATATAACCTCCAGTAAACAAAATGTAAGAAAACATTCACACAAAGTTCCAGCTCAAAAAAAAAAAAAAAAAAAATCATCTTAATTTATGGAGGCTTATCTGAATCACCTGATCACATCTAAGGCTCATTCAGAGATCACATAAGTATAAATGTTGCACTTCAAGCTCAGGCTATTCAAAATGAGTGATGTGTGTTCATTTCTATAATTCTCTCTCTTGTTCCTTACTGGCTATATAAGTTTGTTCTATCCCTCTACATTTTGCTGTCCTCCCTGGGGGTAGCATATATTTCCTCTCCCTGCTCACAATTTCTATATTGTGGTGTAATTCAGTTCTGGTCAATTACATCAGTCTGTTCTGATAGATCTGAAGACAGAAATCCTTTATCAATTTATTTAACCAATTTGCCTCAACTTTCTGCTGGATAAACTGATTCTAGACTGGATGCTACATTTCAGCTTTTGGTTCTTTCCCAGAACTGCTAACACCAGTCCCTGTTTCTGGTAATTTTGGTGACAATTGGCCATAAGTCCATTTTGTTGGTACTACAAATATTTAAAAAGGGACAATAATCCTCATGATCACTTGGACTTGAATCCAATCAGTTGTGCAATGCAAAAATTGCACTGCAATTTTTCAGTACAGTGCACTAGAAAACACAGTAAACACTACGAACCAGGAGTTTTATTGGTAGCACTCTCAATAAATGCACTCCAAAGGGCTTTTTTAAAAATAATTTTCACCAACTTATAGGAAGAAAACAAAACTCAAAGCAAGTTAAACTTTTCATTTTCAATCTTTCTGTGTAAAAAATCGCTGTAGCCGTATTCAGCTGAATCTGCAAATATGGAAAATAGACGCTTTAATTATAACTACGAAGGGATAAAATATATCGTGACAAAGTGCAGTAGCTAATGTGTGCACATGTTTTAGGGAAGACACAGAATGACTGTATGATAAACCAGTCTGCTATGACTGACAGTCGTACAGCGACTAATACAAAAACATCATTGCCATGTAGTATTCTAGAAGTCTGTGAAGAGGTTTAAGAATTGGACTGCTTTACTCAAAATGGCTGACAAGTACCAGTGAGGATACGGTGAGATGTTGAATGACTAGAGGGCGGCCTGTAAAATCCACAGCATGACACTTAGGTGCTGTGCTGCCAAGTATCATCTTATTCAGCGGAAAACAGCGTAAATGTTCGGAGGAACCTGGCTGGCCTTTAAATCTCAATGTAGGCATAGTTTTCAGAAATGACTGTTTCATCGCTGGCAATCTAAGGCCTTCATGTACAGTAAAGATGACTGAAATTCATCTACGAGGAGTACTTAGCTGTGCTACTCTAGTGATTTGTAGGTCTTCAATGCCTGTTTTGAGACTTGTATACTCAGTCCCTACTTAATCTTAGGGTTTCAGCTGTAGCAATTTATTTATGAGAACTGTACTATAATTTTAATATTTTTTTGCTTGTACACTTCAGTACCTCTGTGACTTAGGAATGACAAAAAAAAAAGTCATCTTTGTTTTGGTTTTAAGCAGTGATCATTTCATGGCAAGTTTTTTAATACTTTACACAGTTTGAATAGTTCATGGAATGATAGCTGTAGCAGTAGGCTAGGTCTACAGGTGATCTACATAAAATCCAACCTACCCAAACCATTAAATAGAGGTAAAAATTATTTTCTTTCTCCTTGTAAACTTCCTCAGCCTCCCTCGCTACATGACTTTGTCAAGTGGCCAAAATACAGCTAATACTCTCTAGTGGCCAGGTCTGAAACAAGCTTTTCTGGAAACGCTGTGAATCTAGTATTATGGGCTCTTCTGGAACAAGCTCCAGCCAGGTACCAGAACTGCGTTCTCACCAACACCACCAGCAGGGCTCTAGGTGGAGGGCGCAGGACAAGACCACGCTTTCTCTGTGATTTCTTAGCCGAAATCTCTCAACATAGTCTCCATTTCCTTTTAAGGAATTTCTGATAACTGTCTGGAACTCCGCTTTCCCTCTCTAAACAAAGTGTTATTCTGAGTTTCCATCTCTGATGTGGGAGTTGACTTGGAATGAGATTAATCTTTACATTACATGATTTGCAATGCTGAAAAAAGTGAAGGTTGGGTATTGTGATGAACATTTAGTGGTAAAAGAGAATATAGGTACTATTTTTATGCTAAAGATAGGAGCATGGTCCTGGACACAACCTTAGAATTTAAACAATGCAAATTGACAGAAAAGAAACATGAACAGGAAGAGAGAATTCAACATACAGCTTTGTGAAAACATTTTCTATTTCAATTGAGATAGGTTTACTTAAAATATGATTTGCAGTCAACAAGAGACACTGTAATCTCCCGCAAATATGCTATTCTCGGCATACTCATATGTCACATCTGCATACAGCATCTCTGCATCCACAGTAGGAACTTTGAGTATGTCCTTCCCTCACAGTGACCATATTATCACCATGAATAATGTATGACCCATAGATTAGGGTAATTTTTTATGCACATCAGAAAATTACTTTAGCTTGACTATTCCTTAAGTTAAACAGTGCTGTTAGGTAAAATAGCAAGCCTTGTTTCAGTCCTTCACTGAGAGGCAGAAAACATTGGTGCTGTAAGTGGAAGACTCACTGTATGCGTGATTAGTTTATTAAATCTTTGCTGTAGGCTCTGTAGCTTCTATAGCCTACTTGGTATTAAAGATGAAATTGGTCAGATTTTTTTGACAAATAAACTTAAGTTTTTAATTAGAGTTAAACTAATTAGTTGTTGGCTATTCAGTACTGCTTCAGGTCTTTTTCTTCAGGCTCTTTGTGGCTACTCTGATTCTGCTTGCAAATGGCAAAGCAATAGCAGGCAGATTCCAGCAGGGATAATTGACTCTTGTGTGAAGTTTCTTAATAGAACACTTGGAAATAGTTAAAATTCATTTTCTATATTTAGAAAAGTTGGAGGATAGAGCCACAGCAGGTACAAATTGGCATATCTTATTTAAAGTCACTGGAATTACAGCGATTTTGACCAGCTAAACATGATCTCACATCTGAATGTTGAAAGACTGAGCAGTCATGGTAGGTTTTTGCATGAGAGGAATATACACTTCCCTTCTACAACTGATAACAAGTTGTGAAAATCGTGTTCCCGTGTATTAGGAAACATCTACTTCATTTCAAAGGGATATCCTTTGTGAGTTATTGCTCACTAAGGAAATAAGATGTCCCCAATCTGTCCCTCACTTTAGACTGAAAAATTATTGCTGCTGTCTGCGATTTTAAATAATGTATAGTGTATCCTTACCAACATATGGTAGCATCTTTCCAAGAAATGCTACATATGATTCTTCTGGAAGTTACACTAGAGTGTCTCTGATACAGGGTGTCATGGAACAGCAAAGAACATCAAAAGTTATAATGCTGACTTTATGTTAGCAATTAATTAAATACAGTAGTTTTGAAATAGATGATCCACCCTTTATTTAGAATTTTGAACTAAAGAATTTAAACCAAAGGGCTTGAAAGCATAATAATGTAAGACAGCTAAATAATATTAATGTAATTATTTGTTAAATTTTACTAAAGTGATGATTATTTTTACATAGTTATCAATCTTACTTCCATGGAAATGAAAGCAAAAAAGAAAAGAAATTATATTAGATCTTTTAAAGAGGAATGGATTCCCAAACTGTAATGTGGACTTCCATGGTTTTGCTAAGAGAATAGTGTCTCAGCACATTAATGAAAACTTTGACTATGGGCTTTGCTGTGGCTTCTGGACAAGATTCAGAAAACAAGATGGAAAAAATTTATTTTCCTAACACATCAGTGATTTCTCAGCAGAGATATCCACTGGGACTGACTGAACTAATCTGCTACTATTTCAACATATTTCCAGTATAGAAATAATACCTTCAGTGCCAAGGGGTCTGCAAAATAGGCTATGCCAATGAACTAGAGAATCTCTTCATTAGTTCTTTATCCCTTGGTTGGCGAACCTACTTCTGCCTGCAGTGGGCAGACACAGAGGTTACACTTACTCCATGAATGATTAAGTGTTGCCCAGATGGTATTGCAGAAGAATTATGGATGATGTGCACTAGCAAAGATCTGGAGAATCTGGTTCTGAACATTTGGTTTGTGTAATCTCAGTTTGTACTGAAGTTACACCTCACCAATGAGCACTTGAAAGAATTATATAAATGTTATAAATCAAGTAACAGCTTCTTCAATGCAGAATTAGGATTAGCATGTGCATTTTATAGTGAGGAAGACAAGAAAAATGAGTTAAAACTCTTTTTAGCCTCTGCCATCGTAAAAAGCCATTAGCAGAATGATGTTTGTATGGAATTGTAGAGTGAGATACCAGTTCATAGATGTTTGCACATTTAATCAAAAAAATTTTAAAAATATAACAATCTTGTACTGTCACCCTCCCTCCTAAATATTCATGTAGTCCAAATTAATACACTTTCTGATCTAAATTAATAAATCCTTATTAGTGTGTAGTGATTTCTGTGCTTTATTCTGTTTCGTGAAGATGTATTTCAAGTAATTTGACTCCCTGAATGTTAGACACATTTATGGTTTTATATACATATATGTAATATATAAGTAATTACAATTATAGCAGCCTCATGCAGGCTTAGCTGGCAAACTGAGTAGGGATTGCACCAGAGGACCTCCAAAAGCACATTCTGACTTTAATTACTCTGCGACTTGAATTTTCAAGTTTGGGTTTTAACCCTCTTAAGCCATCTCTTTCCCAAATAGGGAAACTGGATTTATGTAGAGCAGTCTTACATATCTCTTGCAATGGCATTAATGTCAGAAGCGGCAATATCTCCGTGAGATTTTGTATCAGTGTCTGGAACATTAACTTTCAAAAAATTATACTGTGATCTGCAAACAGGTAAATATGTGTTTATTTGCATATCTAAATTACTAGATTTGAAAACTTCTAGCAGTCATAAAAACAGATTTCAATATGCATTTGGGCATAATCTAGGCTTTATCAAATTTGTACTGAACACTAAAAGCACTTGCAAAATTTAGGCCATATAATCAGAAGGACTGATCTGAAAGTCTTAAGGAGATGAAAAAGGCTTTGTCATTATAACTTTCATTAGTATTAATGGCACTGCACAGCTAAAGCCCTGCTCATCTGGAGAGAGATGCACCTGTGTTCTGGCTGGTATGCAGTTTTATACAGACAGGCATTTAGACAATCGGATACCCACGCTAACTTACAATCCACTTGGAATTGAGTTGAAAGCTGGAATTCAGTGACCTTTTCCCTAGTTACATCAGCTGTGTTCTCTCTCCTCTCTCTCTCGCTAATCTTGTAAACCATTTACTGGTTTTGAGATTTGGAGAGCCAAAATGGCTTGAAATGGCAGATGAGCAAACAAATAACTATTTCTTTCCTACAAATAATTACCAAGGGGAAATGGAAGCTTTAGTGACTGTGGGCTGCTGTTCAATAAGGTTGTTCTAGATTTGAGACAAGCCCTAGACAAACATACTTTTTCATCATCTAATCTTGCACGGTCCAGTACACCAGCCTCTACTAACCAGCTGTTTGACTTCTGAAGCTTTTTCATCATATTAACATTCAGGAACACATTGGCTTTGTGAAAGAATGTATTTGATTTACTTTTGCGTTCAGAAAAACTATTCTTTTTGAAGAATGGATGTTTAATTGGCTATAGAACAGGAGTATGGCTTTTTATACAAAAAGGTTTTTTCATTTGTTTTGCACAGACTGAAAACATATAATCTAGCACCTTCTGTTTGCAAAGACTCTATTTAGAAGGATTTCCTTTTCTTCAGGAGGGAGAACCTTGCTTCAGTTATGATACTTTGAAATACAAATAGATCTTTGAACTCCAGACAGATGAATAAACAAATTGCCCCCACCAATTTAATTATCCTGGCCTGATTCTCAGTACCAGCAGAATACTATGCAGAACATTGCCGATTAACGCTCTGCTTTTGATTGCCAGTAAAAGGCTACAGGTTCGGGTCTATGTAGCCAGAGGGAGGAGCTTGGGTCACTTATTCTTGATCTGGGAAGCTGAAGCTCCCAGATGCATTTTGCTGGTGAAGGGTGGGTTAGGTGGTGCCTGGAGGCTGCAGTCAGTGGTACTCTATACATGGAATGAAGGCGTAGATTAACCTCGCTTCACCAGCAGCTTCCAAGCTCAATTCAGTGCCATGCAAGATCCGACTCTCTCATGCGTGCTCTGCATTCCTAGTGGCTAGGGCCTTATGCAGAGGCTCAGGCTGCCTCAAATTTCACTGTGCCTTCAGCACCCTCTGGGAAGCAGAGTCTGATACAGAGAAGCACAGATGTGCTGTGGCTCTTTCTTGTGGGGAAGAAAGAAGCTAAAGCCCCTTTCATAGTTAAGTGGTATTTGTGCAGTTGGCTTCCAGTTCCCAAATGCCCAAGGCAGGAAAGCCTGCAGGCCATCTGCTCTGGGTAGGTATAAGCAGCATGCAGCAGGATAGCACTGTAGGGAAGAGTGGGCAAGACCTCTGCTAAGCGAAGAGCTGTGTTAAAAGAATGCCTCTCTGAGACTCTGAGACTAGTCATCTCTTCACGATTGCACCCATGACCCACACAGTCAGCTGTGTCTGCTTTCAATCTTGTGTGCCAAACATGAGTTCCAGCCCCCATAAGAATCTACTTCTCTGTGCTTTTTTCCACTTCCATACAGATTCTGGCTGAAACAGGAAAATAATTAAATTTTCTGCTTTTGACCCAAGATATTTGTAGCATCATTAACATTTTTCATGTCCAGTAGTGTTCAAACTTTGTCACAGAAGCAGGTCAGGAAAGAAGGGCACTGGCATATTATACAAAAACCATGCAGTTGCCTAGCACCATTCAGCTGATTACCAGTGACATTCTGAAATGAAAATATCTGATGATGTCATATTCTAAAATAGTTTCTATGTTCTCCTCTAGAACCCGGGGCACAGATTTTAAGAAAACAAAACATTCATTAAAGCTAGTCTACACATTTCCGATTCCTAACTTGCCCTTTTTACTGTGCTAAGCAGGTTGAATTATACAGGATCTGCTGTCATATTGCTCAGTTGCAGGAAAAAATGGCAGACAGACTTTTTATCCTCTCTGGATTCTGGTTAGCAGAAGTGAAAAAGAAAACCATTGGCAAAAATTTGTGCTGAACTTTCCAAATGCACAATTAGCTCAAGTTCATCAGAGTGGAAAAAAGCTGTGTGACAGTTTGTTTAAATGAATCTAATTATTGGTCTTGTCAGTAATGTATTGCATCAAATTGTTCTCTCAAAGAGAAGTAATGCAACAACGCTGTGTACATACTAAGTGATATTTTGGTGGAGAGTTGCGTAAGCTAAGTGACAGCTAGATTTGTTTCATAACAGGTCCCACCTGAGTCAGTGAGTGAAAAAATAGGCATGCCAAAGGTGATAAGCACTGATGTTCCTTCGAATAGACAGAATATGATCTCAACTGTACTAAAAGGAAATGTTGCTAGTGAACTGTAACCTCAACTGTTAGGTGACAGTTTTACTGTGAGTCTCCTTTTATAAAAAAGGCAATTTTTCAATATTTTGTACAGTACTATTAAACCCTGATTTATATGTGTACTGTCTCCAAAGAGGTTGCTTACAAATTCATATTTTTCAAGGCTTTCCATGTCTTCATTTTTATTTCTTTAACAGTTCCACCCAAAAGGGAGATGATGATTATGAAGACTACACTTCAAATAAGACTTGGGTTTTAACTCCCAAAGTCCATGAGAGTGATGTCACTCTTATTTTAAATGGCTTGCTGGAAGGATATGACAACAAGTTGAGACCTGACATAGGAGGTATGTTGGTTTTCTTTTTAGGCCACTTTTGATTCAGTAGTGAAGAGAAAGAACTTTTATAACATATTATGCTAGACAAGAAGCTGAATCCATTCAAAAGAGTTATGAAAACAAAATACAATCTAATCAAACATCAGTAGCATGAAAAGTAGTCATGATTTTGGAAGTGACATAAATTAAGATTGCTAAACCTATCCTGAGACACCCGATAAGACCATTGTGATTTGCTGAACCAGGCTGCTTGTAGTGATACACCTGCATGGAAGTTTGGAATTTAACTTTTGAGGTATGAAAAGCAAGTTTTTATCTTCTTCATATATCTAAGTGAGGGTGTTAGAGAATCAAAAATAATATATTGGAAAGGAAGGTCAAAATGAGGATAACACAGCCTGATCCTTACATGATGTGGTGGACACGGAGCCTCTAACAGCAGCAGGTCTGCATTGACTGATGCAGCATGGGCCCTCACTTGCACAGCCGGGCAAGAAGTGACTGGGGAAGGGGCAGAGAGGAAGAGGTTCACAAAAGAGAACTACAGTCAAGTAAGGCCAACCTCCCTGTATTTCCCTAACAGCTAATATAAGCATATAGATGCAAGCCTGGACTCCTAATGGAAGTCTGATTTGACTGAATCACCTTTTGCAGGAATCTTCCTCTCCACTGATTACTGAGGGAGCTCTAAGAGATAAATCTCCCTGAGTTGCTGCAAGTCAAGTCTGAGAAGGCCCCATGTGTGCACAGAACAGGCAGGCAATACCTCTGTAGAAGAGGATACAGCAGTAATAAGATTATAGAAAAACGCAAAGAAAATTCATGGATGAGGCAGGCAGAGGAAAGCAGAGAGCAGCAAGGTTAATGAAGGAAGCTGTTTCTAACAAGTTTATAGAGGCTTATAAACCAAGGAATTTTTCACAGTGAGGGATAACATGAGTATTTAACCTTCTATGTATGTATGTAGTGTAAATTAGCAGAGGAATTTGCCTTATGCTCCCAATCCAAGACTTTAGAGAACAGAAAGGAATTAAGCATTCATAAATGCATCTGGGAAAAAAACAATCATGTTTTGGTCAAGCTGTATAAGAATAATAAAGATACAATAGAGAAATTTCAAAATCTAACAACTGTTTTAAAGGCTGGAGTATTATTTTTACTTTGGGCTCATGATATTGTTACTTATGTACAGCCATCTCTGCAGGCAACAGCAGTCACGTTGCATTTGGCATTATAATGTAAAACGCGTGATGCAAGACATCATAAGAAGAATAAGTTTGCTTTCGTTGATAGTGCTTTGTCAGATGTACTGCTGTGACCTGACACATAGTACACATACTCTCAGATATGACTCACTCTAAGGTAACAACACTGGTTTCAGTATTTGTTCTCATAGCATAAGTGAATTTGTTCTGATAGAATAAACGACATAAGAATTTGTCTCAAAGTGTCTCTATCTGATTTCAAACTGGAGACATTGCTGCAATTTTATATTTATGTATATGCACATTTAAATGTGAGGCAACCACAGCCACACAAGAGAGGTACTATAATAATCTTTTGCTTGTGTTTGACTCTTATGATGTAGTTGATTTTGGTCTTCACTCATGTCACTGATTCTTTTTGTTTCTCTTACAGTTAAACCGACAGTAATTCACACTGACATGTATGTAAATAGCATCGGGCCTGTAAATGCTATCAATATGGTAGGTAAATTATTGCCAGTTTTCCTACAATGTTCACTTTGTTACAAAGCCTTCATCTTTTGACATTACAAAGCTTCCATTAGTTGAATGTTGTGCTGTACCTATATTATTTTAAAAATCTCATTATTATTATTATTACAGATGTGAGGACTATATGAGCTATGAATCTCAGGGAAACTGAGCTCTATGCTGAAAAAAATGTGATAATAATAGTTTTAACATAACCTCACACTTTTGTGTGCTCTACTTTCAAGTGCTTTATGACTATTTAACTCCTGTAAAACTGAGCTTCCAGATTGCTACAAAATAAGGCAAATCATTCACCAATGATATTACCACTCTTGTCACCAAGAGATAAGAAAAAAGCCTAGGTCCTCTCTCCTCTGCCCTTTCCAAAGTTCCTACAGAAGAATTTAATTATGTCTTCATACAGGTGAGGGAAAGTGGTCTAGCCTTAGCACAATGTCTACTTCATTCTTGTAGTTTTCATGTGTAGAAAGAAATCTCAGATTGCTCTTTTCCATTCTAAAATTCTTTTTGCAGCTTCTGGCTGCCCAGTGGGGCCAGGAAAAGCGAGACTTGGCCACTTCTGATATTAACTGGGAGGCACAGGCAATTATAGCAGCCAAGTGAGCTCAAACTTTTCCTGTGCTAGATCCAAAGGAATAAGTAATTGTTCTCTGACCTGATCAGGTACAGGTCAAGGTGTGGGGACACAAAATTAGAAAGGTGCATATATCACTCAAATGCATCTTAGTTTCACCTGTCAGTGGGAAAAATATCAGAATAATTTGTTTTTAAACAATAATTGTAGGTAAATCATGCCCTCAAAAATTCACAAAAAAAATCATATTTAGCAGTTCTAGTATCATCTTCTGTAGTTCACATTTTGTTCACATGAAATTAAGGAAAGCATATCAGGAGTTAAGTGAAATTCTGAGTGCTATGTTTTCATCAGTATTTCTGGTTAACACAACAGGAATATACAATTGATATATTTTTCGCCCAAACGTGGTATGACAGACGTCTGAAGTTCAACAGCACTATAAAAGTGCTCAGATTAAACAGCAATATGGTTGGGAAGATCTGGATACCAGATACATTTTTCCGAAATTCCAAGAAAGCTGATGCTCATTGGATAACGACTCCTAACAGGATGCTCAGGATCTGGAATGACGGCAGAGTGTTGTACACATTGAGGTATTTATACCTAACTTCAATTTCAGTTTCTTTAGGGAAAGCCAAAGAGAAAAGTCCTATGAATTCAGGTCATTTGACACTAACCTGAAGGAGAACACATTGGTTTTTCCTATTTACTTATGCATAGAGCCCTGAAAAAGGGAAATATTTGGAAGATGTTACTTGCATGCAATTTATTTCATATTGGCAAAGAGTTTTATTTATTCCTATAGATTGTAAACAGTCACGTTTATATACTAAAATGAATTAAGCAATGTTATAGTAATTCATCTTAATTTTCAGGTATGAATTAAGTAGATGGTATAAAAGGAGGTATTATATACACCAAAGGTCCCTTATTCTGAATTGATTACAATTTAGCTCCACCCTGCAAATGCATTTCATTCCTCAAATATCTTATGAAAATAAGGCTTATCATTTCAGTGCTGGTCATTTAAGGTTTAATCCAAAATCTAAGATCCAACTGCCCTGTTCCACTAAAATTTTCATTAATGTGAACTTGATATGCTCATCTCCAGATTTCTCAGTCACGGGTACAGCTTTTCTTTTGAGACAGATTACCTTTAAAAAATCCTTTCAATAAATAAGTTATGCATATGCCTACATTTAAGTGTAACATATGCAGTATGTAACAACTCAAATATCATATTGCCAATGACCATAAGATACTTCCTAAATATGAAAATCCTAAGTGCATCTTTTTTAACTCCTTCTTACATGTGATATAATATTTGGTTCTATGTAAAGTGTAGATAAAGGTAACATTTGTTCAAGAGAATTTATAATTTAAAATAAGAGTACAGAATCAAAGGTGTTAGACATAAGACCGTTTGAGTTTTAGACTGCAATTTTTTAAAGTGTTTTTTCTGCTTTTGTTTTACTGGATGCCAAAAATAAAGTTTTGAAGAAAAGTACACTCATTATAATTTTAATGAATATATCTGAAGCTTTGGTTAAGACAACCTTTTAATGTTGCAACTGTCTGAATTACAAAAAATAGTTTTATTTCATAGTTATTTTACATTCATTACACATTGCGGCACCAGAACAGATAAGAGAATGATCAGAATTGAAATGCAGTGCAAATCAAAGTCAGTCTGATAAAGAAGATCCTAGTATTACTTTTAAAATGTTAAATTTGGACTTAGCTATGCTACTGTCTCTTTGGATTTTGTTACCTTTCTTGTCAAACCCCTCAGGTTCTCACTTTAGAGAGAGATATATCTGATAGAATTTAGAAACAGTTATCTGTTATTGATGTATACTTAGCTGTTCTAGTGAGTCACAGCAAGCACCAGTAAGGATTCAACCTGGATTAATCCAGAAGTGAAACGTGATAGTATTATCATAATAGATCTGGAATTCAGTCCTGAAGAGAAGAGGGCTCTGGAAGAGCTAGTTGATTTTCTCAATCTCCTTCCCTCAAACTCAAGAACAGTCCATCCTGACCAGCAGGAAATCAAGCAAAGTTAGCAGGCGGTCTGCATGAATCAATGCAAAGCTCCCGACAAAACTCAAATGTGAAAAAAAAGATGTACTAGAGGTGGAAGCAGGGACAGGTGACCCAGGAGGAATACGGAGATGCTGTTCAAGCACTCAGGGGACAGGGTTGGAAAAGCCAAAGTTCATCTGAGTTGAATCTGACTAGGGACATGAAAGCAAGAAGGGTTTCTACACATACATCCTGAGCTAAAGGAAGACTAGGGAAAATGTGGGGCACTGCAGAATGGGAATGGGGACCTTGTCACAAGGGACACTGAAAAGGCCAAGGTACACAATGCTTTCTTTGCCTCACTCTTAACTGGTAAAATCTGGCCTTCAGCACTCCCAGGTCCCCAAGATCATTAGGAAAGTGGAGCAAGGAACTTACCTTTGGTGGAGGAGGATCAGGTATGGGCTAAATAAGTGGCCGTTGAGGTGGACTGAATATGCCTTAACTGCCAGGCTCAAAGGGTTGGGATCAGTGGCACGAAGGCCAACTGGAAATCACTCACTAGTGGTGTAGTCCCCGGTTTTGTGCTAGACCAATACAGTTTAACATCTTCACATCTTCATTAATGACCTGGACAATAGGACAGAGTGCACCCTCAGCATGTCTGCAGATGATATAAAACTGGGAGGAGTGATGGTATATCACAGGGTTGTGTTACCACTCCAACATGCTGGAGAAATGGGCCAACAGGAATCTCATGGAGTTCAACAAAGGAAAATGTCATCCTGAACCAGGGGAGGACTAATACCATGCAGCAGTACAGGGTGAGGGCTGAGCAGCTGAAAAACACCTTGCAGAAAAAGACCTGGGGATCCTAGTGGGTATTCACCAGAAGCCAGGAAAGTGCCCTTGAAGCAAAGGCAAACAGCATCCTAGGCTGCTTTAGGAAGACTGTTGTCAGCAGGTCAATGGAGATTATCCTTCTCCTCTGCCCATTACTAGTGAGACATATCTGGAGTGCTGAGTCCAGTGCTAGGCTTCCCAGTACAAGAGAGATAGGGGCTTACTGAAGGAAGTGCAGTGAAGGCCCACTAAGATGCTGAAGGGCTGGGAGCATCTGAAGTGCAGGGAGAGGCTGAGGGAGTTGGGACTGTTCAGCCTAGAGAAGAGAAGGCTCAGGGTATCTTACCAATGTGTGTAATATGGGCAAAAAAGGCAGGAGATAGAAGTGGTAAAGAAGGCAGAGACATAATCTTCTCAGTGGTATCCAGTGATAGGACAGGAGGCAATAGGCAGAAACTGGAGTACACAAAATAATGTTTAAACATAAGAAGAAATTTTTTTACTATGAGAATGGTCAAACATCGGAACAGGTTGCCCAGAAAACTCCATGCTTGGAGGTATTCAAAGCCTGAATTATGTTTTGTGCTGGGGAATGAAATCTACTCAATTCCACAATAGAAAATAAATAAAACCCAGCAGCAAATCTGAGCGTATTCCAAATTCACCAGAGAAAAGACAATATCAAAGATAGAATTTAACAATTTTTTGCATCCATATCTTGGATCTTGATTATGAAACTAAAGATTATTATTATCTTGAAATGAAATTGAAGATGATGGAAATGAGAAGAAAAAGAAAGGCAATAACAGAATCAGCTCTTCTCCTGTGTCACAAACAGAACTTCCCTTAGTTTCAATCTTAAATTCCTAATGCAGAAAAGGTTCCTTTTGACTTCATTAACTTGGTGGCTAGTGGTCACAGCATCCCTCTGCATCCCACGGTATGAGACTCAGGGAGTCATTTGCATGCAGCACCTACATGTAGGAGCCAGGAGACAAACCCAGCTCATGGGGTTGCTCATTTGGACACCCAGGAATCGGCAAGGACCAGAAACCTGTTTTTCATAGAGACTCCTGGAACAAATAAACATGACTCTGATAATTTCCCCCTCTCACCCGACCTCCTCCCTCCTTTCCAAAGTCCAGGTATCCTGCAGCTCATGGCAGGGCTGGGGCTATGTATAGGCTAGCAACAATTAAGGGACTGAATGAAAAATGGTAGAGTTTTTAGCAGGCACATCAGGGAATACATCTCATCTAATTATGTATTTCTAAAAGCACATGTCTCTACCTGATCTATAGCACCTACACCACCTGAGTTATCGTGGAGGGTCTCCTGGTGTTCAGTGGAGAGAAACACCTTTCGGTACATTCTTCTTCTGACTTAATTTGAATATCTTATTTTGGAATGAAATGAAGTATATCCTCAGAGTGCCTTTCCACTAGCTATGAAGGTAGTCTAGATGGCTGTCTTGGATGCAAATGTTTAAATTTGGACTCCCATCCATCATTTCTGAATTTTTATCAAGTAAAACACATTTCCCTGGTGCATTATGGCATGTTGTGACACAGAGATTTGTCACTGCTCATGAGATAACCTGTATATCTACTCATGGATGTGCCAGTCATGAGTAATGCTGCCACTTCAGATGCATAGGAACTGAACTTTGATACCTTATTCTATTACACAGTCCAGAAAGTAGATGATCAGGGCCTATGTAACCAAAAAAGCAACATTGCTTATCAGAAACCATGATATATTCCGATGCTTGGAATATCCAAATTAATACATACATATAAATAGTTTACTTTTGCTTTATATACATATATAAAATATATTTGCATATTTCATAATCAGGTTCCATATTAGTAAGAATCTCATTTTGCTTTCCATGATGTAGCTTTCAGGACAAACTTCTCAAGTGCTTTCTGTATATCATGATCTCTTTCTCCTCAGGCTGACAATTGATGCTGAGTGTCAACTACAGTTACACAACTTCCCAATGGATGCTCATTCCTGCCCCCTGGAATTTTCAAGCTGTAAGTAACAGAAATATCCCTTTTCTGACCCACACTGAAACACTTATAAATTTAGAGTCAGTGAGTGTTATGTTCTTAATTAGATATAGTCTAATGTTTTTCAGTTTTATTTTGACCTAATTTTCAAGTACATGAATCATATATGTTCACAAATATAACTGAGGAATGCCATATTAAAAATGATACCATTTATGGGACCTATGTGATTAATTTATGCTTATATCTTAGTATAACAGTAGGAATTTTTATTTCAGCATCAAATTGTCATGGCCTGATACTTCCTCACTGCACGTGGGTGTTTTACTATTGCAAGTAAAACACTAGTTGGAGTCAAGAGTTTGACATTTTTCAGACAGGTCAAAGTATGAATTCCTGGTCCAACTGCAGACTTTTTAGCCATAATTGAAGGATAGGAAAAATAGCATCCTATTGAGGCCACAAAAGTGGAAAAAACATTTTTAAAATATTTAACTCAAGTGCTATTTTAATGTAGAATGAATAAAATAAAATGTTACATTAAGTAAAAGGCACTACTACGTAAGTTGAGAAAAATAGAAAGTAGTATTTTTACTCCCCAAAGTACACTAAAGTCCTAGCAATGACTATGAAACAAAGCATTCTGTATTTTCCATTGCAATAAGATGGCTACCCAAGAGAAGAGATCATTTACCAATGGAAGCGCAGCTCAGTGGAGGTGGGAGACACCAGGTCCTGGAGGCTTTACCAGTTCTCCTTTACAGGATTAAGAAATACAACTGAGGTGGTGAAGACTACTTCAGGTAAGACAACTGATCTGTCTGATCTGTTTTCCTTCTGATTATTTTAGGATTTTATTAAGAGAAGGAAAAAAAGAGACATTATCTGTTTAGAACTTAGCATTGGCACTTCACTGAACAATTACAGGCTTTTCAGTACCTATGGACCCACCCAGGCTTTAGTATTTCTGAAGAAGAACTCACAGGAAGAAAAATAAATTGTTGTCTACTGTCCACTCTTGTCCTCCAAAAAAATGTAGAACTGCCAGGAGAAAGCCACAACTACAAGGGGTGGGTGGGCGAGGGAACTTCCTATCCTGCTCCAGTGTAGAAAACAGCACAGCTGAGCCACTAAACAATAATTTGATACTGATTTGAATATTTTACAATCCCCTCCTAGTTTCCAGAAGTAGAAAGTAGGCTTGCACAGAAATGAAATTCGAAGTCCCAACCTCTTTACTACAGCAGCTCCAAGTTTATTTTGTTCCTTAAAACAGGGCACATTCAACTCTCATTAAAGAGAACAGCCTTACAAATCAGAGTCTCAGATGATTTTCCTGTGTATTTCTATCTCCTTGGAAACAAGTAATGGAATTTAAAATGATAAATGAGGAAGTACTCAGTGTTTAATAAAAATAGCAATTTTAACCCTACTAACTAATCAGGAAAATACATTCTTCTAGACATATATATTGGTTTCTTTCTCAGTAGAAAGAAAATCAGTGAACATGAGAAAGGATGTAAAGAGGAATTGCATATTAATATTCTTGTATGTGCATGATATCCCTTGTCTTTGATTTCTTACTTTCAAAAAGAACAGTGAAATGAAAGCAGTTTTCCTTTTCGGGTTGCTTTTGATTTATACCTTTATTTTATTGTTCTGGCAAATATATTGATTTAAATTTAGACATCTGTGTTAATTCTGACTTCAGAAATATCCCCATCCATTTTATTTCTAAAAGGTGCATTGCTGTTATATTCAAAAGGAGAGTAAGATACGCTATAGTTGAGAGGAGGCTGCTGTACATTAAACTGGAGTGCAAAGAGGTTGAGAATTAATTCAAGTTCCAACTCCTGAATCACTCGACATTAAGCACCAATGACATGTTTAGTCTTATGAGCAGGGCAAAAATGGAATAAAGCCTCCAAACTGTAGCCACATTTGCCTTATGGCATCTTCTGCCATTTTAGCAGAGGAAGATATTTAGTCAGCTATTCAAGAAAGCATTTGACCTTTCTCACTTTCCCAGGAAAATAAAAATAAAGGTGCAAAAGAGGCTAAGAGAGCAGCATGTGTGCAAGCCATAGCTGCTAGAAACTACCATTACACATGACATGGTGGAACTGCTCTGAAAGCAAAAATATAAATGACAGTACATCTCACCTCAGACTGCCCCTGCAGTGTACCCAAGCGTGGTCTAAGGTCTCATTCTGACCAGGTTGAAAACTAACTTTATGTCAGCCTTAACTTTTTTTTTTTTTTTTTCCCCCCAGAGATAGAAAATAATAGTCTTAACATGCTACAAGCTTCAGATCCACTGATTCAGAGCATCTTGTACTGGTGAATCAAAAGCACTATCTAATGTGTTACTAATGTGAAGAAATGACATTCTGGGAAATAGTAAAACACAGAAAACAAAAAGATACTTTCCCATGCAAAGAAAACCTTTTCCTTTTTCATGGGATAGCCATTCAAGTTTGCAGTACTCACCTGGAGTACTACCATAATATTGCATCAGTACTTTTTAAATGATGACACACACCAGCCCTTTTAATTTGCTTGAAAAAAAAGAGCAATAATTAGCAGCTAGCAAGCACTTTAAAGCAGTAGAGTCACTCTAGTCGCCACTCGATTCCTAAGAAGAAATGCTTGTGAAAGCTACTCAGCCTGCTGAGCTGCTTTCAAAGACCTGCTGAGTATAAAAACTTGGAAAAATGTCCTGTGTATATATTTCTTTTGCTGCAGTTATCTTATGTTTGATTTTCCTTGCTCCTCTTGTTTTTATGACCACAGATATGCAAGAAAATCAGATTTGATTTTGATCTAGGTGCATTATCTAAATAATTAGAAGGGGGGGACCAAACAAAAAAAGGAAAAAACCCATCACAAACAAACAAACAAACCACCCACAAAAAAAACCCAAACAGAACAAAACAAAAAGTGCCACCAAACACACCCCCCACCCCACCCCCACCCAAACAACAAAATAGGGATTGTCATGAATCTGTTCTATCTCCTACAAGTATTTTGCTAAAGCTGACAGAGCCTAAAGAGTGTTCATTGCTTATTTAAGTGCCTTATTTGTCATCTGGGAATTACATTAAGTCCACTATTCCTCAGCCAGACCCATGTTCTACCTATAATTACTCTCTTACATGCACCCATTTGCAATTGTTTCCCCCAAAGAACAGACCAGAAAAATATTCCAAGCTCATACATGTATGAGAAGGGGGAATTGGAGAATATAGGATTGAACAGTTACAGAACAGAGGAGCCTGGGAGTAGCGTCAAGGCATTTGAAACTGGAGTAGACTTTCCATATCTGCATTTACTCTATTTCAAAACAAACTCTTGTTTCCAGCTTCATGCCTCCCAGTGACTAACACATTCTAGTCCCTGAGGGCTGTGCTTGCTTGGTGACTGGAGCAGAGAAGAGAATTAGAAAGGATGGCTGAGACTTGGTCATTACAAACTCCATTACCTCTCTTTCTGTCATGCCATAGCTGAATATTTGAGATCTGGGCTGAGTTATGGGAAGAGAAGGACAAGGATTGTTTGAGTGTAAGCCTCATAAGATCTGACGGACTTGCTGAAGTGACTACATTTATCTGATGCACTTCCTTTGCATGCACCGCAGAAATATAAGATTAACTGAAAGGGCCAGATGTCGTAATTCTGTCCCTGATCAGTTAGCAAATCCTGATAACAGAAAAAAGCAACTGTAATATTAAAACCATCCTGTCTGTTTCTCTTATCTGAAGTGAGTCATCCTGAATTGTCAAGCTTGTTTCTCTCCAATCTGAACATTCACATGTGACTAGTTTTCTTTGACAGTCACAGACCAAGCAACAAGAAATGACTTAGCTAATGGAATCCACTATCCATTAATAATGAGGACTGTTGAGAAAAGTCAACTCTCAACCTTCTGCCCTATAAACATTTCATTAAAATGACTAAATAGTCTGTACATTCAATAATATACTACCTTTATATATTTTTTGCTTTTTTATTACAACCTATGCTGTGTAAACAGCAGTGGTTTTGTTCAGATTATTTGCAGTAAAGTACATGTTAAGCCATAATATCATCTGAGTTATATAAACTACTACAGTTGACCTCACACACTTATAAACTGTGATGGGTTTAAGATTTATTGTATTATTGAAGTATGTCCATAACCACTGCTCAAATAGTGTGTATCTCGGTCATTTATTAAGAAACTACCATTTCTCTTGTCAGACCTTTTTACTCACAGCATAAGGCCCCATCCACTGAATGGTAGTGAAATTCTCCAATAAAAAAGGGATGAACTAATGAAAAAGTCTAGAGAATAAAAATTCATCAACTTCTGAAATTTGGATGGATGCTGCTATGAGTAGTCCTTACAAAGAAAGCATCAGATTTACCAAATCCTAGTTCAAACCTAATGCTGAGGTTGCATAGTAACACCAGTTTCTTTACTGACATGTTCAGAGTTCGTGTTATACTTACAAGATCTTGAGTTATTTAAGGGTGTGTGATTTATTAGACATTTGGTCTATACATGGGGCAAATGTATAAGTAGCTGGCAAATGTGGCAGAAAGTGGACCCAAAAAGAGTTAGATCATGCAATAAGCAGCAATAATCAAGAGAAGAAAACCAAAAATGACTGCTCTAGCACAGGACATACTTTTCCATCCTCCATATTATCATTACATCATTATTAGTATTGCACAATACATGTAATTCAAATGAATGTCGGGGGGGGGGTGGTGTGTTGTTTGTTTTGGTTTGGTTTTTTTCTTTACAAACTATATCTAATTTCTGACCTTTTATATTCACTGTGGATTAAAAATAAGAAACAAATTAGGCGAGAAAATAGTCCACCAAGTCCATAACTTGTGAAACATATCAACAAATGCTGTTCTTCACTTTTCTGATGTCAAGATAAAAACATTATAGAACTTAGCTAGACTTGCATTATAAAAAAAAAGGGTGTCTATTGCAAGGAAGTTTTTCTAGAGAACTCTCTCAACTCAGATTGAACTATCAAGAAAGATAAACTTTATTTTTTCTTATTTTAACTGTAATGCAACAAGTGATACAGAAGTATAAGATTTGCAAAATCTAATGCACAAGTGGGTAACACTGATCAGGGACATATTGCACTTTGGGAATGGGAAAATAGAAAAATTCCAAAATTTTGAATCAGTTACTTTAAATAAAGACTGAAAGATTATAAGAAGGAAATAATCAAATGCATAAATATAAAAAGACCAGTAGTTGTGTAAAGAAAAAACCTGGGGGCTGTAGTATTCCATAAACACACAAGGATAGAGAATGTGGGACTGTCACAAAAAAAAAACCCCTTTCATTACTCAGGGTGTTTTGTGTATTCTTGGGAGAAATAGCCACTGTTCCACTCTGTGAAAAATTGATGTCAAAGCACTGCTGCATTCTGCTTGATTTAAAAAAAAAAAAAAAATGTTCACATTTAAGTGCAACATTTTCAGAGAGAGGGGAATGCAGAAGAGTGTAATAAGTAAAAGGTTTAGAAAACATGACCTATAGAAATATTTGGAAGTATGGAACTATTCTGGAAGAAAAATACAATTGGTGATCAAGGGAGTAAAACAAACATACTGTTTTTAAACCACAGCAATAATCAGCACTGGCACATAATATTTAGGGAGATTGTAGAAAACCTAAAATCAGAGGGTTTACGAAATCTTACCTCAGATCAGGAGGGCAAGAACTAGCTTATATCTTGAAATTCTTTCCACTGATAGGTTTCTATGAATTTCATAAAATTACTAGAAAAAAATGCATTTCTACTCACTATTCCAGCGTTTTTGAACATAGAAAATACTGTACTATGCAAAACACTTTGTGAATGTGTAATTATTCAGGGCAGATGGAGCTTCTGGTATTCCCAGCTCACTTCTGTGACTGGGTAGTTGCTTTTTTAGCCCAGACATTGTCTATTGCTTATTCACAGAGCCCGTCCTGAATTTTTAATTAGATACAAAGGCATTATAAGACTAATCAATAAATAGCAATTCAACAAGCTGCACAAGATCCATGAGACTGGTAAGCCAATATCTGAAAATTCCACTTTATTTTCTTCCTGTTCTGTGTTCTACAGCGAATCAGAGCTGTGCAGTAGAGATAATGTATTGCTCATCATCAATAAACAGTGTCAAATTGATAATTAAATATTTATCTTGCTATGTATCTATTAAGCCACATAAATAGGTCTGGGTCCAGTTTCTGTTTTATCAGGAAAATGTGGTCAAGGCTATTATTTTTTGGAAGAGAACATATTTGCAAACTTTCATACTTTCTTTTCATGCTGTGTCATAATGAATTGAACCATTGGCAGGCATGCAGTCCCCAGAGGTTTCACAATGCTCAGAAAACACAGGAGTCTTCTCCCTATGCTTCTTTATTAAGTCAAAATATGATATGACAGGCACATATCATATCTGAAGATCTGTGTTGGGAAATAGGCCTGACATTAAAACATGGCCATAGGTGGATTGACACTGTGCCTAGAAATCCCTGACAGCCCCATACACAGCTCTAGGTTCTAGTATGAGTTGATTATAGCATATGGCATTGTCAGGGAGATCCCTCTGAGAGTTGAAAACATTCCCTGTCTGAAGGTTTTGGTCTAGTGAATAGCTACAAGATACTAGTACCTGGATTTTGCTTTTGTCAGAATTTAAACATACTTTGTATCCCCTTTGCAGAGGAGCAAAGGATGAAATAAACTTTAAGTCAGAAAACCCAGTCCACTATTAAATATTTTTGTGTATCTTTATTGTTCTCTTTATGGTTTAGGAAGGTATTTATCTCAATATCCTTGTCTTTTGAAAAGCTATATTAAATCATTACCTTAAACATACTTGCTGAAAGAATACTGTCTCTGTAGGACAGTGCAACATTTAAAGCAGTAGGCAGACACAATGGACTGAAAGGCCTATTTTTATGTTTGCTGCTTCAAAGGAAATCCTCAGCTCTAAGCTAATATCATTAAGATAACCCTAAAAAATCGTAATAGCTATGCTTTAAGATTTTACTCCTACTATAAATATTGTTGTCACTTGTCCAGAAAGAGAGAACCAGGAAATATTTTTGATTATTAATTATTCTTTTTTTTCCTCCATTTAAACTCTCCCTTATTTTAACTCACATGAACCACTGTTTAACATTACTGTACCCAACATATAGGAGGAGTTATTTAACTTTCATATACCACCATTATGAAGGGCTACAAACAATTCTGTGAGCAGGAGGAAAATTTTTGTTATGGTGGTAGCTTACAACAGTTTGATATTGCTGTCAGCAAATAAAATCAGTCTAAGGGAACCACCCCTGCATTTTTTGAAAGATAATGAATAACAAACATTTATCAAATAGGAATAAAAAAACTTTTCTCAAATGATCTAGATACTGATATCTGTTCAGTCATTCATCAAACCATAGCAATTAATGTTTTTTTACAGTTACAACTGTTGAAAAGTTTGTTCATTGAAAATAATTAGTCTATGTTTCAGGATCATGTCTTCAAAGAGTAAAGATGTAGTAAAATTCCCTCCCTCCCATACCTGCTGTATACTCCACATTTTCTCATCCAAGTTGGTTAATTGTGTGGCAAATGAGTATTTATAGATGAATTCACATGATTACGAAATGAACTAATTCAGTAAGCAGGCTTTTTGGTTCCTCCCTGTCATGCAGACATGCAAGATGTATGTACATGCACTTTTTCAGAACTGCGTAAGCAGAACACCTTAGAACCATTTATCCTTACATAACCCCCGTGAGAGAGACAATAGGGACAAGCTGAAGGCTTCCTGAGAAACTGAACAATGAGTTGCAGACAAGAGGGATGGAGGCCACCACTGGAATGGCTGTAAGGACTCGAGTCAACTGCATTCGGGTCTCTTCTGTGCTGGCTGCTGCTTCAGCCCTTGGCAGCATCCCAAAAGACCTGCAAAACTCTGCACAGTTGCCCTCCCACTTTTTTTTTATTCATAAAACCACCTCTCTGTTCATCATCTGGTCTGTAGTTGGTTTTGAAATCACTATGGACCCATTCCTATGACAGCAGAGCAATAGGAAAACCTATGCAACCTTAACAGTATAGGCCAAGGAGCAGGGAATTTAACACAAATGACATATCCAACAAAAAAGCCTGTGGATCCAAGCAAACCACATCATTAATAGCTAGTTTTGGCCTGTTTTTCTGCTCCATGCTCAGTTATGACCACAATAAAAAGGATCTTTCCAGTTTATGTGGCAATTGAAGTTGCACCCATGTGAAATACATTTCCACAATGTCGTTAGCTGCTGTAAGACTCCTTGGAAAGAGCTTGATGGTAAGCAATGAGAAACACCAAGCCATGGCAGTAGCGATGGAGCTGTGACTGAGGATTGAAGTGCCATCACCACTTTGGTGTTAATGCAAAAAAGCATCCAGAGCACAAAGGCTCCTTAACTTTACTCTCTCTTTCACAGTGAAAAACTAGATCTTTGTGGTTTAACGGGCAGGAAAAAAACCCCACTATTCCTTTGGAATCAGTATGTTTAAAATTGCTACAGACTGAAAGAATCTGACTTTTCTGTTCAGGTTTGTATCTGTATAGCTTCAGGTTTAGGCATTCAAGCTCACCTGCTTCTAACTAATCATATAAAGAGTTGAAAGGCTCTTTGATGATTATTTTTTAACTTTTGAGAGGGGTTAAAGGCTTTCTTAAAATTCCAGTGATAGTAATTCAGCCCTTTTTTACTCTCAGTTCTTCCTAGACTCGTTGTTGACCAAGTCACCCCAGCAAAGCGAAATCATGCCTGTCCCTGAAGGAAAGGGTTGTTGGGCCCTGAAACCTCTTTCAACCCACCCTAGTATGACTTCCCAATTGAATAAAGGCTCTTGAGGGTCAAGTTTATTTTTCTGAGTTTGTCTTTCTGAAGGTTTGCCTTATGTTAAAGCATGGCTTGCTACAGTTTAAACTGAGCTTTAGAAAGGTCAAGTAAGGATAAAGAGGATTAATATACAAATAACCAGAGAATAAGGGATAATGTGGAATCTTACAAGCATTTTCAGTGAACCTAATGCAGGGCAATTGCAAAAGCACAGATGTTAAAGGCAAGACTGGTTTTGTAATAAATATAGTTTTGTGGATAGAACAGAACAGTGGCTTTAAGAAATAATATTAGGTCATTTAATAGCAAGAAAATAATAAAATCTTTTAGGAAATTTAAATTATTAAAAAAATGAATGTTTTTGATTTTATGATAAATATCAGCAAATTAACAGTGTGATTCTATGTCTATAAAGACTTTCCTGTAAAAAACTAAGCATACACATTTTTGTGGTGCCTCTAATGCCCCCATGAATATATTTTCATAAGTATTGATGACTCTGAAACACATAGCATGTTAACATCCTAACTCCCTTTTTAAATTCCTGTTTCGTAACAAAATCATCATACACAATCCACTGATTGACTTTCACAGAAACTGTTGCAATATCACACGAGAAAATCACTGTAATTCCACTCTTTGCAACTGGAGCTAGATCTAATTAGAATGAATTGTGGTGAGAAATTTTTGATTCCAAAGGATTAGACACAGTGGCTTAGTAGTTAAAGGACACTGTATATTCACACTTATTTTAGCATTAAAATAACTGAATATTAAGAATTTCTTAAAATAGTTTTCTTCATAGTGAAGAAGTTTAAATTATTGATTTCAATAAATAAATATTTTATTGTGCTATTTAAATAATTAAACTTCAAGCAGTCCCCTGTGATAAATTGGAGGGTTCCTGAGCACTTCAGCCTTTCAGCTGTAGAATCACAAGATAATCTCTGTAACCTATAAATAGATCAGCATAGCACTGGTGGTTGATTTCCTCACTGATGTTTCACTTCTAAACCCTTTTTGTGTTTGTAGTAAAATAATTTTAAGGTAATTTCTTTCAAAAATTTTTCCTTGGTCTTACTTTACTCATCACCTTCTGCTCTTTCAGTGGAGAAAAACAAATTTGTTAAGGATGTTTGAAGGTGATGACAGCTTAATGTTCATGGTATGTATAGTGAAGGGATAGTTCATTTGAAATAAGTTTGGATTTGCCTGGGGCAAATATATGTCCTAAATAATAAAAACATGCCTCTAAGGCTGGTCTTCCACAGTTAAGTCCCTTGTTTGCAAGTGCAATTTCTAGCTTCTCAATCTCGTGTCATTACGTAGCATTTTTAGTATAACCTACTTAGATAAGATGCTGTTTTGTTGGGGGAGGCTGTCACTGTATTTGAATAGATATAATTGAAAAGCTGAGTGGAAGTAAGACATACAAGTCTGCATAACAAGAGTATCCGAGTCAGGTGGCATTGATGGGAGCTAATAATACTCAAATCCAGCCAAATATCTCATGTAAAGAGCAAATGAAGCTAATTTAACACCACTAAGTTTAAAAAGACCTTCCCAGTGAGCTTTGATTTTTAATTTTTTGTATCAAATAAAACAGGAGAAACAAAAAGAAAACGGGCTAGCATGTTAAATGAAAATGCATACAGTATGTACGAACTTCTGAAACTCTCTGCAGTACCTTGTGATTATAAAATGTTCTACTTACATTTTTAGATACGTGTTACCTACAATTCCATAAAACCATCCTCTAATGTTGATAACATATTCTCACAGAGGAATATAGTAGCATAACGTAAACCATGGTAGTAATGTTCAAATATTTGTCATTATCATTTTATGTTTCACAAACATTAACTCCATTTTTATTGTTAAAACAAATTCTTAATTGTAAATAGCATGCGTTTTAGTATCTTCTTTTTAAACAAGGCATAATTGTCCTCATTTTGATGTACTTTATAGAAGCTATAAATATGCCACTTATCTCAAAAAGTGATACAGTCTATTAAGTGAGTTCTTTGCTACTCTCAGGAAGACTGCATAATTAAGGCTAAAGAGCTGCAGGATAAAATTTATGTAATAATACTTTCTTGTATCATGCCCTACATAAGAGAATTTTAAAATAATGCATAAAGTACCACAACACCCTTTATGTGGGTTAGTGCTAGTGGCTAGAAATGATCATGAAACCAGTCAACAAATTGCTACTTGTTCTTTCTTGCATATAGTTCTAAGAATTGGGAAAATGATCAAAAAACCTGACTACTACAAATAATGTGTTCTTGTTGATTGTATCTCAATTTCTTCTCTTTTAATCTTGAGAATATGAGTTTGAAGAAGAAGTAGAGTTGTACTGTATAGGTTAAAATCAGTTACATAAGGTTGATTCTATTATGTGAGTGTATAGGTTTAAGAAAACCCAAAAAACCTCTCCAAAAATCCTAAAATGAGTTCACAACCTGTCCATTCAAATTACAGACAGAAATAACTATTTGACCTTTCTTAACATCATTTCTCTAGTTATGCAAAATACAAAAATCTACAGTCAATAAAGAACTGGTGGTGATTTCTTAGGTTATTTTCTGCTGTTATCCAGTACCATTTATTTAAAACCAAAATAATTCAAGTTTGAATACTTCCAACCACCCTTGTAGTTCATCAAAATTTCCTTTCTTGTATCACTGTAGCAAACTACTGGTCTGGAACAGAGCTATTCGATTGTTCCAGTTACAAAATCAAAGTGAAACAACAATGTCTTGGAACTGCAAGTCTTAACTTTGGTTGTACAAGTGCAATAGTAATAACCAGGGCAATTCATGGCAGCATACTCTCACTCAAGCTATGTTTACTCTAGTGCTAAGAATTTGAGCTATGAAATAAGAGTTCTTGAATAACTCTTACAATTTGTTGTCATCCTGGGAAAAGCAAGAATATTACTGGATAGGAAGAAAATAAATTACTTTTTCCTATTACTGTTTTTTAAAAAATAATAATTGTTTAAAACCATATGACTAGATTTAGCAATATTGAAGAAAAAAAGTAGTAGACTTTCAAGTATAGGTATAGGAAATCTATGATATCCTCCAGTTCTGGGAGAGACACTGTACCACTGTTGACAAGAAAAGCAAAGAATTTCACTGTGAGAATTTATTACTAGCGAATAGTGTAAATATTAAAAACCTATTATGGCTCTGTAAGTCAGAGAAGAAAAGTGAAAAAGATCAGCCCCCTGAATAGCAGAATATGGAAACACAACATTTCCCTAAACTCACGAACTGGTTTGCTTTATGTGACAACAACAAATCCCACCAGTGCACCAGAGAGGAAAGAGGGTACAGCAATTTGTGTTAGAACATAGTCCCGTTGGCCGTGGTAGCATTTTTTCAGGGCTTTGTAATGATTAAGAATGTTGATGTTGAACTTCCTACCAGCCAGCTGATCCAGGATAACACAGTTGGCACATCATCAGATGTGGTAGTGCCTATTCTGTGCAGGAGGATGAATCATTTTATACTTGGAATAGTTACCACAGCTCAGGTTACGTTCTGAAACAAGTCAATATAAAAGCAACCACAAGCAGACATTCTCTTGCTGAGTTTGACAGTCTGGTGCCCACCTCTTCTTCATTAGGTAGCTTTACAATTAACCATACCCCCTAACATAATGTTGTGCTGATGAGGCTGATGAGCTGGGAGGAAAAAAAAGTCTCTGCCTCTTTCTCTCTGGCCCACCTCATTCCTAAAGCCACGTCCGTGGATGTTTAAAATGGATTTTTGTTTCCTGGTGTGATAGAAGATTTTCTATATGGAGAATTAAGTAAGAAAAATGAATAGTTCTGTGAGCAGAAGGGCTGATTTCTTACAGATTTGCATCTCATGACAGGATTCCGTACTGTCTAATGAACATGTAAAATGCCAATTTAAGCTTTTTCAAGCAGCTGAAGCATTCTGCACAGGTGTTCTCTAAGTCTTTTCTCTGGAGGCTAAGGACCCCATTCATGCCTTAACCTTTCTCGGGAGGAAGAGTCTATAGAGTGGCTGACATTGTGGAAAGCAGCAGGGTAACATTACATGACAGTCCCTCAAATCCCTCTACCTGTCTTTTTGACACTTTGCAGCTTCTGTCTTAACAGTTCTAACAGATAAATAAGGAGGGCATGAGATAATATAGTCTTTATTTTTCTTAGAGGAACAGGATAAAAAGCAATATACTTCTCTCAGTTTTAACAAAAGCTTAAACAGTACCAGTTTTGAGGCTTATAAAAAAGGCCTATTCATTATTTGTTTCATTTATAAATACATTTCACAAGCCATTGTAATTCCAGCCTCTGGATGAGACTCAAGATCTACAGGCCAGAATATCCCAATGAGAGTACTGGGAATCAAACTGAAATCAGGAAACAACTGAAATAATCTGAGAAGCGTTCAGACTAATATTTGTAGATTGAAGAAAGGCAATTATTTTATGCACAGTTCCAATAAACAGTTTGGATTAGAGTAATTTTCTAATAGAATCATAGAATCACAGAATGGTTAGGGTTGGAAGGGACCTTGAAGATCTTCTAGTGCCAACCCCCCTGCCAGGGATGGGCAGGGACACCTGCCACCAGACCAGGTTGTGCAGAGCCCCGTCCAGCCTGGCCTTGAACACTTCCAGGGATGGGGCAGTTTTGTATGAAGATTCTCTAGCAGACTTGATAACAAAAATTTTATATGGAAATGTTCTTAAAGTAATATTTGACCCTAGCACCTCTGAAAATGAGGAAATCCAGCCCAGGCTAAAGTTCTTCATACATAGAGCCTACGTTTCAGACTAGCTTAGTAAAATGAGGGAGCTTTTTTACACCCTTACTAGCTAAAACCAAAGATAAATGTATGATAATCGTTAATATGCCTATCTGAATGCAATGCCACAGGTACTACCCATGCACAAAACTTAAAATGCAATATAAAAATAAGGAAAAAAGTAGCCTTTATGAAAAGGTCAATGTGGAATATTATATTTGGTATGGCAAAATTGTAATTCTATAATTCACTTACTTGGGGAATGCAGACTTGGGGAATAAAACTCTTTTTTCTTCTAGATATAATTTCTATGATAATAGAATTTTAATTCAAAATCGGGGTTGCTAGCTCATGGTAATACAGATAAACAACAAATAAATTCTTTCATGTTGAGAGCTTCTTGGAGAACTTTGTTTACACCTGTGTTCATATTTTCAAACATTCACTTTGCTTAAAAACGTGTTCACATAGAGTTGTTAGGATCAAGAAACAGGGAGGAAACTACATAAGGAAAACATGTATTTTTCAAAAACTAACATCAGTCATCTTCTTTTGAACTTATTCTACTTCTAGAAATAATAAAATGTTTAAAATTCATCTGACTGGGAACTGTTGGGATGCAATTTGAGAACACTGCTGTCATTTCCACAGTGAAAACTGGAAGTCATGACAAAAAACCAAACCTTCGACTTTTCTTTTTCACTCTACTGAATTATTTTAAATGCT